>JNVV01000060.1:92020-133972 GCA_000733355.1 Falciphora oryzae
TAGCGTTATTTATAGTGGGCCAGTCCGTTAAAGTTTCCTCATACTAAATTTAATATGGAGAAATTTCAATTGATTATTACGTAATAGCTAAAGCTAGTAAAAATCAGGGAAAAATATATAAAATCGGTTATATAGTTAAATATGACGTATTAAATTTTTATAGAATTTAACGCTAAATTAGTCGATTTAACAAGGGTATCGAAAACGGCGTTTAATATGGGATTTTGAAGTGTCCCACTCGGTGATGTGACCCACTCGGTGATGAACCACGTTATCTAAATTTACTTTAGCAACACCAAGTTGTACTCCTCCAGCAGCGGAAGGATCCGGCCGCGGATGCGGGCCTAGTCTACCACGGATCGAGCCTTTCGGGCGGCTCCCGGTCGATGATGCCTACGAGAGAAGTCCCCCGGTGCCGGTCATGGCCGAGGCACCGACCCCTGGACTCACTTATCTGGCCCAGTGTTGGTAGGAGTGTTACTCCTGTCGGGCACGGAGATCTCCAACGGTGACGCACACTGATCAGTGATCAAAGGTCTTGTATGCATGCGTGTCGAGTAGGTAGGATCTATCTGTACTGGAGGGGGCCAGAGGCCCCCTTTTATAGGGAGGCTTGTGGGGGCCCCACAGCCCCTGAAAGGGGCTGTGGCACGTCCTTTGCCGAGGTCCAAATGCGTGCGCTGCCATTGATCCAACACCCAGCGCGGTAGCCTCGATATTCTAAAGAGATCCATCCGTCCTCGACGTGCCGCTTGTAGGTGACATAGCTAGTATAGGCGCCACCCCCTACCACCACGAGCCTAGGAAGGGCCGGCTTGGGCCGCGGCTACGCCCGACCCTTGCAACAAGGACTTGAAAGGCCAGCACTATAAGGCCTCTTTCGACCAAACTATTATTCCGCACGCTGTGCCAGACGCGCCGCCTGCACGTGGCCGACAATGTCATCAAGGCGTCAGGACCTCCGCGCAACAGGAGTTTGGTTGATTTCGGCGTTAATGTTGATCGTGTACTTGTACTTGATTTCCCACGGGAGTGTATATCTCTTGTCGTCCTAGATTTCCCGAAAGGTACCATGTGGGCAGCGAGAGTGCCCCTCTTGTCCCTCGACGATGCCACGAGTGCCGGCCAAAGTTGTTGGACATCAGTGCAACTGGCTGCGCATCAGCATCTGGACTGTTCATAACGTGCGCACCTTGTTGGGGCAATTACCATCAACCTGTCTAGAGGAAAGCCTCATGGCCATCCTTCTCTCGGAACTGCGTGAACTCGAACGACTTCCACTCAACCTGGATGCCATCTTTTCCGCCCACAGCTTCAAAGGCCTGGCTGACCCTCTCGTGCGGCCTCCAGTCCTCGACCTGCCACGTCAAGAGCCCCTTTTCCCCATCGGCTCCCGGGACGTACTTGACCCGCCACTTGAAGTGGGGGTTTTCTCCGTCATATGGCACCTCCGCCTCGCCGTCTGCACCCTGGTACTCGAGAAGTCTCTCCTCGGACGGCTGCCAGCTCAAACGCGCAAACAGCTCGGCCTCCTCGAGCGCCGGCATCCCCTGCAGTGCCGCCGCAAAGGCCAGGAGAAGAGGCTCGACCTTGTCGCGCTTGGGCACGGTGCGGAACTGATCCCACGCGCGCTCCTCCTCGACGCAGCCCTCGACCTCGGGCCACGACTCGTCCATCTCCTCGTCCTCGGCGCTCGCGACCGCCGGGGGGTAGTGCTCCTCTCCGACGGCGAACCCGCCCTCCGCGCCGAACGGGTCCTCCCCGCGCGGGCCGGCAAAGTACCACGTCCCGTCGGGGCTCCAGGGGTGGAACTCGACCCTGAGCCGGCGCATGCGGGGCCACGCCACGGGCGGGCGGAACAGGTCGGGGGTTAGGACGGCGCGCGCGTCCAGCTCCTCGAGCCGCGCGGCCAGGGTGCGCAGGGCGGCGGAGACGGGGTCCTCCTCGCTGCCGCCCGTCAGGTCGGGCATCCGGCGGGTCTGGTCGTCGCACGACCAGGCGTCGGGCTGCCAGCACCACAGGCGCATGCTGACGACGCCCTCGGGCAGCCGGGCGTGCAGGTCGTCGACGGCGGCGCGGAGCTCGCGGCGGGCGTCGCGCCAGGGCCCGGCCCAGGGACGCGCGTAGTGGCGCAGCTCGCGCTGGGCCCAGCGGACGGGCAGGCGCTCCCACAGCAGCCAGGGCAGCTCGACCCTGCGCAGGTTGGGGAGGCGGGTGGCGAGCTGCAGGGGCACGCGGGGCGAGACGGGCCGGGCGTCTATCAGGCTGTAGTCGGGCCGCTGGTAGTCCTCGGCGGGGAAGAGGCGGAGGCTGGTCACGCGGGGCAGCTCCGGCAGCGAGTCCTCCGAGCCGTCGGAGAGGGTGAGGAGACGGTGGTGGAAATGGCGGTGCAGGCACGACTTGTAGCGGTCGAACGACTGCCCGCCGACGCGGATGGTGGCGGCGAGGCCCGTGGCGCGGATGTAGTCGTCTCCCTGGCCGGGCGCGCTCGTGCTGAGCTGCTCGAAGTCGTGTATGGCGGCGAACAAGGCGCGGATCTGGGCCGAGAAGTGCGCGTTGATGGGGGCGAACTCCTCGGGAGTTTCGCGGCAGGGTAGGGGTGCTTCCTCAGAATGCAGCTGCAGCGGCATCTCGAGGTCAAAGAAGAAACTGTCGGTTCCCCTGTATGGCAGTTCCTCCCTGACCATCCGGGCATTGTACTCTTGGATCCCTGTGAGCATGTGTTGGAGGATTTCCTCCTTGGTACTGGGGGAGGAGGCCATGTTGTCTGGTGTTCTTGGATTACAGGTAGGTTCCATGCGAAGTGCGAGGGAAGGGAAGGAGGGAGGAATGAAATCAATTTAGCCGTGAGGAATTGAGACAAGTGCCAACCAAGGCAGGCACGTCATTCTGTGCTACACTCCATCAAATCCCATTGAGCTCTCCCTCGCCCCACGCAACCTCGTCCCACCACATCTACGTGGTATTAAGCACAAGTACTATGTACCATCAATAATTCTTCAAACAGCAACGCAATAGTAGTAGTCCTTCCACATCCGCGTCCCGCAGTTAGCGCCGTCAGCACCCAGTACTGGGTTCAGCTCGGCAAGCCGCGCCGCGCTGATGCCGTTGCGATCGGCGAGCAGCGCGCAGTACTCGCCCGCGCCGCAGCGGTCCCATTTGCTGCAATTGTCCGGCTGGCCAGCCTGCAGGTATTCCGCAGGGGGCTTGGTCGGACCCGCAGGCGGGCTGCTGGTGGTTGTGGTGGTCGTCACCGGGGGGCGTCGTGCCAGAACCACCAGAGACACCGACGCAGTACGCGTTACCCAGCCAGTAGTTGGTCCGACAATCGCTGCTCACGGCCGGGTTCCAGGCGAGGGACTGCTCGAGCGAGATGCCCGCGTCTCTCGCCATGTCGGTGCAACTAACCCCGTCGGTAACTACAGCCCACTTGTTGCAGTTGGCGGGCGACCCGGACATAGTAGGCCCTGGCGGCCCTGTCGTCGTGCCCGTCCCGCCCGGGGTCGTTGTCGGCGTTGTGCCGCCTCCCGTGTCCGGCTCGTCCGGCTTCTGCAGATACCAAGATCCACAGTAGCGAACGCCCTTCTGGAACACGCACGCCGGCAGCGACGGATCGCCGAGCGCCGGGTTCCACGAGGCAAAGGACTCGGCGTCCACGTTATAGACGGATATCGCGAGCAAGCAGTTGCTGGCATACGGCGACCCCGCGACGTCGAACTGGTAGTCGTCGCCGGCAAAGTAGTGCACGCAGTCGTCACGCGTGTCCTTGGCTATCGGGAGCGGCGTGTGCAGCCTCGAGTACGGCGTTGCCGTTGCGTCCGGGCGGCTGATGAACGGCCTCCCGGTGAAGGTGGCGCTCGGGTCCAGGGTGATGGGCATGTAGTCTGACCGGCCAGAGTACGTGTTGATGTCGCCCACGGCCTGCACGCAGTAGCTCTCGGCTGCAAACAGGTTGGTGCAGTTCTTGTTGACCCCCGTGTTGAGGAAGAGGAAGTCTTCGAGCGGGATGCCGAACTTGACCGTAATGAGATTGCAGTAGTCGCCCGGAACGACGGCGTACCACTTGCCGCACGGCTTGTTGGAGCCCTCGGCCACATCGGTTGGGGTCGGGGCTGGCACCGTGGGCGTCAGGGGTGGACGGCCCCCGCCGTCGGTGGGCGCCACGAACTTGCGGCCCGGGGCATCGATGCATACCTCGGACCCGTTCATCTTGTTCAGGTTGGCGCATGCGTAGTTAATCGCCGGGTTCCATGCGTGCAGCTGCGCCTCGGTGATTTTGGCTGCCGCGGCGATGGCGCCGCACGTCGTGTTTGTGCCCACGGTGACGGTG
This sequence comes from Falciphora oryzae, assembly GCA_000733355.1. Lineage (NCBI taxonomy): Eukaryota > Fungi > Ascomycota > Sordariomycetes > Magnaporthales > Magnaporthaceae > Falciphora > Falciphora oryzae. Next base: position 96,351 of record JNVV01000060.1, read on the forward strand.
GCGCACTTGTTTGTGATGCAGAGCTCGCTGCCTTCGGCTGGGAAGTTGGCACACAAGGCACCGAGCTGGTTGTCGGCCAGGAGCCATGCTGTGCCAACGCCCTGGCTCCTCGAGATGGAGTAGCAGTCATCGCCGGCCTTCACGGTGTAGGCAGAACCCGTGCATGTGCTAGCCGGAGGTGCCGGCGTGGCTGTGAAGTAGTCAAGCGTGGTTGTTGCAATCGGCCGCCCCGTGATGCCGCAGCTGGAAGTCTTGCTCTGGTACAGAGACTCGCTGGCCACAATGGGCCCGTCAAAGTACGGAGATCCCGCTCGCAGCCGTAGTCTTTCGACAATGCAGGCATCGCAGTCATCCGGCTTCACGTCGCCGTCTGTGACGTTGCTGATGTAGTTGAACGGACTGACGCCAGGGTCCGAGAAGGCCGCAGCAAGAGCCGCGACCGGACCACAGAAGCGGCCTGAATCGTCCTTCAGGCATGCTGTCTGGAATGAGTACTGGAGAGAGCCAGGGGCGAAGGCAGCCGCGGCTTCCAACCCCAAGTCTCCCCCAAATAGTCTGGTTACCACGGCTGGACTTCACAGAGGACATCCATGTTCCCAGGCTCGACGAGCAATCCGCAGTGCAAATACGGGAGAGCGACGCCGGGGGGTAGAAGAAGTCTGGTCGGAGGTTCTTGACCAGCGGGTCACAGGCCGTGACATCGATCAGTAGGGCCGCCGAACTCAGCAATATTCCCACTAGTGGAAGTTAATGTCGCAGTTCATGTAATTGATTTGGAGTTTGGAGGTGTAAACGGGCGTCGAAATTTTTGTTGAGCGCCCGCTCCTGCTGTATGACAGACAGCCATATGCGGCTGATTCAGCGTCGGGCCGAATGAGGTGTTGGATGCTTCCTGCAAAACAACCCAATTTTTGTTTTTATAATAAAGGAGACATAAATTGCAAAAAAAAGGGGGCGCCTCTCCTGGCAGCCTTGCCTGGTCGCAAGCCCAAGCGGTATCGGGACCGAGTGATCCTCCGGGTAATGGTCGTGATACGTACTATAGTATAAGATGCGGTAGCTGCTAGCTTGCGGTGTAAGCCAGGGCCAGACTTGCTGTAGAGGCACGAGCAAACAGCCGTGAACATGCAGCACCTTCTTGCCTTTGTCCTTTTCCTTGCCTTCCTGTCGTGGAACAGGCCGGCTAGGGCCCTGCCCAGTACAGGGCGGGCTTTTGCTGGGGATGGCAAGACCTTGCCATCCATGCCAGCAACATGTCGGGCTCCAATATCGTCAGTTTTCCGACGGCAACTGGCCCTTCCCGCCGAGACCCAGCTGACTGACCAGGGCGTTCCCCTTTATCCCCTTTGACTACTCGGCCAAGGTCCGGCGAGAGTATCAGCTTCCGCTCTGTGATGTCCAAGGGAGCCCCGTCCCAGCCGGGTCAAGCCTCGCCCTCGAAGCCGTCAGCATCCCATCTCTCGTGGGCAGAGCTGTGGCGGACGACTATACGTGCGCACCCGACCGCCCCTGTGCCAACAAGGCGTGCTGTCCCAAGGCCACACTGTCGTGCAACTATGGAGAGGAGGCATGCGGCACCTCGGGCGTCTCGCCCAACGAGGTGTGTTGGTCTAATTGCGATGCCAAATCCGAGTGCGGCAAGGACGCAAAGACCCCCGGGCTCGAATGTCCTCTAAACGTCTGGTAAGCAGCGCTACACATAAACCAACCAACAAACAATTACTAGCAGATAAATCTGCTAATTAATTATTAAATAGTTGCGGTAAATGGGGTTTTTGTGGCATGACAAATGACTATTGCGACGTCGAGGACCACGGCACCACCGGCGGATGTCAGTCCAACTGCGACCAGCCCGGTCCCAAGAACAAAGCTGGTGGCCAGACTCGCGTCATCGGGTACTACGAGGCGTGGAAGTTTGACAGCGAGTGTCAGGGAATGGTAAGTTTCGAGTCCCGGGTCCCGCCATCACCAGAAGTGACGGCTAAAACTGCATCTCTAATGATAGGGGCTCCGGGACATCCCCGTTAACTCTCTCACCCACCTCTACTTCTCTTTTTCCTCAATCACCCCTGGTGACTACAGCATCGTGGGTATGGAGGGCCTGCCAGACTGGCTGTTCAGCAACTTCACCGCCCTGAAAAAGGACAATCCGGCGCTGAAAACGGTCATTGCCATTGGAGGATGGACGTTCAACGACCCTGGTAGGGAGCAGCCGAGATCCCCTCCCTGCCAGTCCCAGGCCTCGTCTCAGATGCCCTAACCCAGCTCAGGTCCCACACAAAAGGTGTTCAGCACCATGGTCAGCACGCGAGAGACCCGCAAGCTCTTCATCGACAATCTCATGAGCTTTCTGCGAGAATATGCCTTTGACGGTGTTGATTTTGACTGGGTGAGTACACGTGCACGTTTGCCCAATTATCCAGGACATCAGAATTTATCACGTCTCCTTATACCCTCCTCCTTTCGGAAATCTTCCCTCCTTTTCAATGTTGTTATCTGTTTGCTATATCGTATCTCTTTTCCGATGTCCTAGCTCCTTCCCAATAATCTGTCTCCTTTCCATACATAACCTGGAGCAGCCGGCTGACAGCCTAGGTTCCGGTACTAGGAGTACCCAGGCGCCGACGACAGAGGCGGCGTGGCCGCGGACGGTGCCAATTTTGTCCAGTTTCTGAAGGAGCTGGACGACGAGAACAAGAAGCAGCCAATCAAGTACATTGTCAGCTTCACAGCCCCAACAAGCTACTGGTACTTGCGACATTTCGACCTCAAGGCCGTTGACTATATCGACTTCATGAATGTAATGTCTTACGAGTGAGTTGGAATCTCCTTCCACCGTTACATGCTAGCAGGGGAGCAACACTGACAGTTAAAACAGCTTGCATGGAGTCTGGGACCGAGATAATCCCATTGGATCGCATATATACGGGCATACGAACCTTACAGAGATGAAGCAGGCTTTCGACCTGTTCTGGCGCAACGACGTGCCCGCGAACAAGCTCAACATGGGACTAGGCTTCTACGGCCGGGCCTTTCAGCTAGAAGACCCGGCATGCACCAAGCCGGGGTGTAACTTCAAGGGCGGTGCCACAAAGGGCGGCTGTAGCGGCGAGTCCGGAATCCTCAGCTACCGCGAGATCATGGCCATCATCGACAACAAAAAGGTCAAGCCTGTCCACGATAAAACGGCCGGCGTCAAGTACATCACATGGAACACCGATCAGTGGGTATCGTTCGACGACGCGGACACCTTTGCGCAGAAAAAGGACCTGGCCAAAGACCTGGGGCTCGGCGGCTACCTGATTTGGGCCATTGGCCAGGACGACGACAGCCTCTCTGCCCTGCAGGCCGTCATTGCGCCCAAGAAGCTGGGCGACTTGGGTGCTGCAGGCGGGGGAGACGACTGGCAGAGCTCCAATAAGCACTGCTACGTGTCATCGTGCGGCGGCAACTGCGACGCCGGGGACGTCAAGATCACCGATATGAAGTGTGACGGCGGGAGCAAGCGCAGCAAGCTTTGCTGCCCTCTTTCGGGGGCACCGGATCCGAAAGAATGTCTCTGGCGGGGCAGCGAGCCGCTTTGCAACGGGCATTGCCAAGACGATGAAGTGATGATGATGATGAATCGCTGGGGAGACGACAACTATTGCGACGACGGCAATAAGGCTTATTGCTGCAAAAGTCCGCTAGCCGAAGAGAACAGCTGCTACTGGGCGGGGGTGGCCGCCTCTTGTAACGGCGACGACCTGCCCCTGACCTTCTCGGGCACCGTGCTCTCCATCCTCGACGACGTGGCCAAGGTCATCCTGCGTGTTCTTGGCCGGGCGTATCCGCTAACCGCCTTGGTGGGCGAGGCGCTTTTGCTGGTGCTCGACGAACTGGACCTCGACACGGACAAGCGCTACTGCTGCCCCAAGGGAGACGTCGACAAGTGGAAGAACTGCGACTGGTTCGGCAAGCCGGGGAGCTGCTTCGACGGCCACTGCCCCGACATGACCTACGTCCAGCTGACCGACAGCTACTTTGGCGGCGGCGAGACGTGCGGGATCCAGCTGTCGCGGGTGCGCACCTTTTGCTGCGAGCCCAAGGACGACCCGCTCTTCCTGCCAGTGCCGCTGGAGAACCTGTTCCAGCACCCGCCCGAGGGCGACAGCGTCGACACCGACTTCTCGCTCGAGACGGATAAGGACTCGGACTCGCAGCAGAACCCGAGCGATGCCGCCTTCCAGTTTGTTGTGCTCGCCTCGCCCGAGGAGCTGCAGGTGTCGCTGGACAAGCGCGACGGCTCCCACTGGGACGTGTACGGCTGCCTCGACGGCGAGACCGAGGGCGAGCACACGGTCCAGATGGTGTGTACGGACTTCTCCGAGGGCAGCAACTGCCACAAGATCCGTCTGGGCCACGGGGTCCCTGGCACCATCTTGCAGATGCCCGCCGGGTGTGGGCCGGGCAAGTATGCTGTCGCCAAGGAGATGGTGCCGTCCGAGAGCAGCAGGGTGCTGCCTCGGCACCTTGCACACCTCAAGGCCACCCACTCGCCCGTGATCTACGATCTCACGTTCGACTACGACTTTTCACGCGTCCCTCGCGATCTCGGGGACACCCAGATGCGCATCGACTTCTCCAATCAAGATGATTACTGGGACACGGTCGTCGCCGGCGCCGCCGCGAAGAAGAGGAAGAGGGGCGTGAAGCGGTCCCTCGCCGACGTGGGCGGCAGCCACGTAAGGTGGCTCGAAGAGGAGTTCAGGGATGACTACCACTTTGGCGCGATCTCGAAGCGTGATGCCGAGAAGCGCTGGTTCGGGACCGACATCCTCGCGTGGCTCGCTCAGCTGGTGAAGCCCGAGATCAAGCGCGAGTTTACACATAAATACGACGACACCCTGATGGCCAAACTCATAGACGAATCGTGGAGCTGCTCCAAGGGCGACGTCAACTACGAGGGCCACCTGCTGGCACAGGCGCTTCTCAAGGTCAAGATCGAGTCCAGCTTCGGCTTTACGCTCATCGTTACCAAGCTGTCGCTGCCGCTGGACCTGAGCCAGAGCTACCTGACCTTCTACAACAAGGGCGAGATCACGGGCGTGCTGACGCTCGAGGCCGTCGCCAATGTCTTTTACGAGAAGAGCGACGTCATCGTCAACATACCGTTCCCCGGCGCGTCCTTCAAGATCCCCGGGATCGCCACCATCGGCCCGCAGCTCACGGTCGAGGGGAGCATCGACGCTTCGCTGGCACTGGCCGGAAAGATCGAGACCAGGCTCGAGTTTGCAAAGTGGGAGGTCCGCCAGGTGGTGCCGGACAACAATGACGATAGGTACAAGCCCAAGGAGATCGCCGAGGGCGACCCCGACCTCGACCAGAACGGCGACATGGACGGGCTGAAGGAGCCGGCTTTCTACGCGGGCCTGCAGGCATCCGGCGACGTGGCGGCCAGGATCTCGGCCGCGGCCGAGTTCGGCGTCCGCTTCGACAAGCGCTGGGAGGTCGACCCAGCTGCCGTTGCCGTGGTGGGCGAAGCCAGCGTCATGGTAAAGATGGCCACGGGCGTCTCGACACAAGGGACTTGCCCCTTTACCTGGGGTCTCGATGTTGGCGCAAGACTGTTTGCACGGGCTAAAGCGCCCTCCACCTTCCGATGGCCCGGTGCCGAGTACGACATCACCCCCAAGTACAACAAACCCATCGTGGACGGCGGTACCTGTCCAGACCTGGGCCCCATCCCCACTAGGAAGAGGGATCTCAGTGCCGTCGGCGGTGCGCTCGGTTACGCGTCCAACGTGTCCTCACCTGAGCCGGCTCTGCTTCACGGCCGCAGCTTGTCAAAGAGAGCAGCGGTCTGGGGCCCTGCTATCAGCGTCCCGGTGGGCAGCTACTTCTGCCCCAGCAGCACCGATGACTCTGAGAACTCTGGCTCGCCGTGCGGCCAGATCGTGCCCGCTTTTGATGAAGACGACTGGAACACCGACGGGGACGACTATGCTGGGCTCCGGCGGCGGTGGGAGCTGTCTGAAGCATCCTCCCCGTTGGACACGCAAAACAGCACCGCCGAGCTAGCCGAGCTAGAGCCGCGGAGTTCAAGGCTCGAGAAACGCAACAAAAAGGACACGCAGCTGTGCGACATCGATGTCTCGATCCAATACCCCGGCGGCGGAGATGTGCCTCAAAACCTGGCATACGGCTTCCAGCGGCCAGACGTGTGCGAGGACTTTGAGTTTGGCGCTCCGCTCCAGGCACGCGCCTTTACGAACCCCGCGACGCAATACGACGCCGAGCACGTGCTCGAATTCCAGCTTATCAAGTGGTTTTTCCTGGACCTCGACAGAGACCTTCCCCAAGTTTCGCACCCGAGCAGACCTGGCATGCTGGGCTTCTGCCAGCTTGTCAGGGAGCAGTGGCGCATTGATGGCTTCGAGATCCAGGGCCTCGAAACCGGCAAGGGCACCGGCGTGAAGCTGACGCCGGCGGACCACGTCGCGCAGCAGTTCCCGACCACCATGTGGAACAAGGACGAGTACGTCGTGCTCGAGCACAATATTAACACGCCGGCCAAAGGCAAGGCGTGGGGGAGAAATACGAGAAGGCCTGAGCAGGATCTTGAGATTGTCGACACCAGCACCTGGATGACCAAATTAACTCAACAAGCCGAGGTGGATAAAATGCTAAAAGCGATGCGTTATTTAATTGGCAGTCGCCTGTACCATAACGACGTGCACATCCGGGATATCCTACGGCGCCAAAGGGGCCGCGTTGGCAACGTGCTCGAACTGCTCGATACGCAGTATCTTCCTGCTCGGCCGAAGCAGGCGGCGCCGTACCGGCCGTGGGTGCCGCTCGGGCTCAAGGCCAAATGGAATGAATTCACGACGGGCAAGTTCTTCGTCGTGCAAACCAAGACGATGAAGGTGCTGAATGAGTGGATGCCACGGATCCAGGAGCAGTGGGCCAGCGACGCGAGGCGGCAGGAGGCCAAGATCACCGGCAGGGAGTCCGACGCCGACAGGAGGCACAAAGAACAGCTACAAACGCTGATTGATAAAATCGACGCGACCGACGATGTGCCGAGGGCGTTGCCTGCGTGGCAGAGGCCGTTTTAGGTAGCTCGACGCGTTAATTTTTTGACGACTGAAGTCCAATTGGCACCACAGCCCCATTAGGCCCATTGCAGCAAGAGAGAGAGAGAGAGTATATTTAACGTTATTATATCGGGATCTACCAGTCCCTGCCTCCCAAGGGGCATATGACGTGCTAGCGCTACCTAAGCTTAACACTAGGCTATATGTTGCTATTATGGCGGCTAACAGATTAAACCCGTAAGCACACGGAGGTCGGGCCGCATTCCGGCGCCCCTTGTTAGTGAGCGGGCGATCGGCGGTAGGGCGTATATATACGCCGGGGCGGTGAAGCGCTGCGGGTGGTAGTTGTGCGTTCGGCCGGCGAGTTTGCCGGAAAAAGGGGGTAAGGCCGGGTTTGGGCGGGGAAGGTCCTCGGGACCCCCCCTGGGCCCGGCCGGAAGTGCGGGGGACTAACGAGCCTACTGTTGGTCCTAATAGTACAAAGGAAAAAGGTACAAAAGGGAAAGTAAAAGGTTGTGTTTGGGCTTTTAAAACCCGTTACTATCGCCCGGCGATAGTGAAATAGTTGGTAGCCTTAACGAACGAAGCAAAAAGGAAAGGCTTTTGCAATAGCCGTTTCCAATATCCAGGCCTATCAAAAGCCGGGGAAGGGTCCGCTTTAGGCCACTTGTTTTCTGCCGCCCTAACCAACCTGCAATATATAGGGTGGGAGGGGGACTTGTTTTTTCCGCACCGGCACGGGCTGTCGTTTTCGTGCTGGAACTTTCGGTGGTACCAATCGAAATCCCCGTACCTTATACGTACGGCTATCAGCCGCTGTAACACTTTCCGGTGCAGCTGCAAAGCTTCGGGTGCGGGCCGTGGTACCGGCGGGAGGCCTATAGCTTTATACCGGTCCGGTAGGTTGTTTTCGAACCAGGCGTTTCGGGCGTCGCGGGCTATTTTTCGGGCTGCAGCCTTTACTCCGGCTACCGTTGGTTTGGAGTGTTGGGGTATCGGCAAAGCCGATCCCAGCTTTGCTTCAGTAGTGGCCTTTTCGTTCCTAAGGATTCCCGTGTGGCCCGGGGACCAACGGACGTGTACCCGGTATTTATCCATAAAGTAATGGACTTTTTTAAAAGCCCCTTGTGAACTGTCGGGGGCCGTGCTTAAAAAGCCGTTAGCCGCCGAGGTGTTATTAAAGCACAGGTGGAAAGTGCAGTTGCGGAAGCTCCGGACGGCTTTGCGGAGGCCCATCCGGCCCCCTTCCGCTTCGCCGGCGAACACTTCCGCCGGGTGCGCCAGCCGGCCGTGCCCGGAAAGTTTGCGTTAGCCGGCTTGGTGGATTACCTAGCCGTAACCAACTGCCCCGTTTTCCGCTTTGGACCCGTCGCTATATATTATAACATCGGTAGCGGGGAGCGTGCGAAGCCACGCTATAATTGCTTTAGCGGCTGCTCGCTTTTTTTGTGTAGCCACCGTAAGCCCGTGTATCTATAGGGGAGGTAAGCCGGGCGGGTGCACGCCGGAAGGAGTGCGGCTGTCCTTTGCAGCGAGGTCGTAAGCCTGCCAGGCAGGCCTGCCCTAGTGGCATGCAAGGGGTGGGAGGGGTCGATATTTGGGGCCACAAATGCTGCTGCTGCTGTTGGTGCGCCTCCGGCGGCAGCTCGAAAGGAAAACACAGGGGTGGATCTGCACTGTTGGTGGACACACTTGTGTGAGGCGTGGGGCGCGGCCCCCAGAGGTTGATAAACCCATCTGCGCCCCTCAACTCACTGCTCTGCGAGCCCCCAGGTCTCCCCCCTATTCGCACTTGTTCCCCATCATTCACGTCCAGCTTCGACACGCAAAATGCCGCGAGACATAACACGCTATTTCCCTTATGAGCGTCCGTTTTGTTTCCCACACCGAGGGTTCTCGCTACGGCCCCGACCTGAGGTATTGGCACCTCGCAGCCCCCCTACATTAAAAGACATTCTCCTACGGGCACTCTACAAACTCTTCCCAATCCCCCACATTCGACGCACATATTGGCGTCCCTTCCTAAATTCCTTGCAAGAATGGGTCAGGGATGTGAGAAATTGGATCCAGGGCAAAGTATCGGAGGCCGAATTCAGCCAGCGAACGGAGCCACGGCTGGAGGACCTGGACCTCAGCGGCCACCTCCTCGAGGCGGTGCCGTTAAGGCCTCCCGAACTGCCGGCGGCCGGCATTGACGCCAGCGCTACTGCGTACCCGGACCAAAAGTCTCTGTCTGCTACGTGCCACGACCAGCTGCAGTCGTCCTTCTTCCGCCTCTCCTTCGAAGTCCGCGAGCGCATCTACGATGCGCTGTGGGAGTCAGCCGGCACCACGAGACATGTCTTTATCCGCAACGGCCGCCTAACACACGCTCGCTGCATCACCGACCATAATGCTCCGGAGGATGACCGCCATAAATGGCTAGATGCCAACGGACACCTTTTTGCAGAGGCGAAGTTTGAGGACTCGAAGGCGCGAGTTCGTGATCCTGTGTGGTCCAGGCGCATGCTGTCTTCATGGTGCAACCACTGGGCCTGCGAGGAAGCTGCTCTTAGCGACTCCAAACCTTGGTGGAATCGAAGGAGGACACCTAGAGCACCGTTTCTGCCTGCCCTTTTGACCTGCAAAAAGATGTAAGCAGACCTCCCTTTGCACTCGTGCAACACCCAGCACTCCCATCCCTCCCCTGTGTAACCATTGCATTATGGGGCTTTGCTAATCTTTATGCTTGGCCATAAACACCAGGTATTTCGATGTCCGTCCAACCCTTTACGAAAAGTTGACCTTTACATTCCACCGCGTTGAGACGGCGCTCGACTTCCTGGTTTACCACCCCAGCCCTGTCGTGAACGAGATTCAAAACCTTCAGTTCTCCTTCAACTTACGCTCTTTTATGGAAGAGTACGCCGAGAGGTCCTGTCACGCCCACCCGAACGACTGGACCACACTGCGGAACGGGCTGGCCACCATGGCTCCGAGACTCCGTCGGCTAAGCGTGTGGCTCGACGCTCCCGATCCTCACCGCAGGATGGAGCTGAGCCTCGGCGGCCCTCAAGACTCCCCGCTGGCATTCGATGCCCCTTTGCTGTCTGTCCTAAAGATCTCAGTGCCTGACCTGATATTCGAGCAACGTCAGTACGACCTCGGCGAGGTGACTGATTATGACCAGTTTATTGTCTTCAACCCGAGACATCTCCCAGATTTGTCCTTGGTACCGGAGGACGCATTGGCAGTCCCGACTCACGAGCTGGGATATGGGCCGGATGGTGTCACTCTGGAACGCCTCGCGCTGGACATGGCCGTGAGAAGGCAGACATACCTCCAATCCAGTCCAGACAACCACATTGTCGCCCTGGCAGGCTCACCCCAGCTCCCCGATCCATCCCAGCTCCATGACAGGATCTCCTGGTTTTACTACGCGACGCTGAAGCGATATCCCGAGATCCTTATGCAATTGAGGGAGCAATGTCGCCCGATTGCAGACCAGAGGCTGGTTTTCTCGCCGTGGCAAGAATGGCTGAGGCAGGTGTTCAGGAAGGGATGGCACCCGCTTGGAGTGAGCCGCCTGGGTCTGTAGGAGAAGGGAACAGAACACTGGTCATATCCATGATGGAGTAGGTTCTGTGGCATAGGATCGCCAAAGAACGTATGCCAGCTTACTTACTGAGTTATTCGGTTCAGCATTTCGAAGAAATGTCAGTTTGCGCCAATCGCCGCCGCTTCGGTCCCCACTTCTCCACAGAATCCGGGTCCCGTTTCGAAGCAATGCCTGTTTTATTATTAGCTAATTTTACCAAGCTTCGGGGACTAGCTCCGAAGCAATGCCTGTTACAACGGCTAATAGCCGCACGCACAGGGCACGGGGACTTCGACTGGTACCACCGAAAGCTCCAGCACGAAAACGACAACCCGTGCCGGTGCGGAAGAAACAAGTCCCCCTCCCACCCTGTATTTTGCAGGCTAGCTAGGGCGGCAGAAACAAGTGGCCCACAACGGACCCCTCCCCGGCCTTCGATAGGCCCGGATATTGGAAACGGCCACTACAAAAGCCTTTCCTTTTTGCTTCGTTCGTCAAAGCTGCCAACTATTACATTATCGCTGGGCGGTAGTAACAGGGCCTAAATAGCCCGCATATAACCCATTTTCCTTTTTCCTTTGCACTTTTCACTTTTCCTTTGTACTATTAGGACCAACAGTAGGCTCGTTAGTCCCCCGCACCTCCGGCCGGGCCCAAGGGAGGTCCCGAGGACCCCCCCGCCCAACCCGGCCTTGCCCCTTTTCCGGCACACCCGCCGGCCGACAGCATTACTACCACTCGCAGCGCTTCACAACGCCCCGGCGTATATACATACGCTCTATCGCCGATCGCCCGCTCACCAACAAGGAGCGCCGGAATGCGGCCCGACTTCCGTGTGCCTACGGGTTTAATCTGTTAGCCGCCATAATAGCAACATGTAGCCTAGTGTTTAGCTTGGGTAGCGCTAGCACGTCATATGCCCCTTGGGAGGCAGGGACTTGTAGATCCCGACTTTCTGACGTTAAATAAACTCTCTCTCTCTCTCCACGTCGCATTTGCGAGCCCCGCACCAACGAACCACCCGCCCACGAGATACCGAGGTATCACCGCCAGAGGCCGTAGCAATCCAGGATCTGCCTCGAGCTATCGCTCTCCAGAGAGCTGCTGCACAAGCGCCCAGAATCAATCGCCCTCGTCTTAGAGCCGGCGCAAGATATTTGCACCCAGACGTCCCGCATTCCTTGCAGTCGGAGCCCGCCTCGCCAGCGAAATTACATACACACACAGACGACACACACGTCCCTACTTCAACCATGTCCGCCGCGCCAGTACAGCAGTCCGACTTTCCTGCCCACGTCGACCGAACCATCAAGTTCCTTAAGCAAATGTCAGACACGCTGAGATCATGCCAAGGTGACCGGAATGCGTGGAACTTCCATCTGAACAAGCAGCAACTCGAGACACTGCGGGTGCGCTGCACTCCGCTGGACCTGGTGTGCCCCAGTCCCACGGCAGGCTCCGGAGACGGCACCGGATTCCAGTTCGTGCGGCCAATCCCGGCCAAGGTCATGGACGACTGGTTGCAGGAGAAGAAGCCTTGGAAGGCGGTGGACTGCATGCCCTTGGGCGAAATAGACACTTTCTACCGGTCCTGGCTGAACGCCGAACACCTCAGCGGCCGTCTCGAGTCTTGGCTTAGCTTCAACGATGGCCCTGGGTTCTCGTGCCGCCCGGGGATTATGGAATCTAAAACTATGTGGACGTCAAACGTGCGCCGATTTCAGTTCATGGAGCCGAATTCCAAATACGTGCTTCAAGGACCGTACTACAACGCCGACTGGATCCTCGACCACCGCAGCCCAGAGGGCGTCAAGCCGCACATCGTCGCGAGCCTTTGCGATAACAACCCGATGCGGGAGGACGGCCTTATGATTTCGGAGCTGGCCACAATCTCCCACTTGACCGCGTACCGCTTCCTCACCAAGGTAGTGGAGTTCTGCATTGTACCTGTAGGTGTTTGTTGGCAACTGTATTCCCGACCCCCGAGGCCTCGACTAACATCATTCCCCTTTTCGTGGCGCCCAGATCACCATCATCTCCATTTCCGCCAGGGACGTCCGGGTGATCCACGCCTACGTCGATGGGCAGAACAACATCATCAACGTGCGCAAGTCGCCCATCATTAATTTCGACCAAGGCGAGGAGGCGCGCTTTGACGACTGGAAGCGGCTGATGTGCTGGATCGTCGCCGAACCCGATATGGAGGCTGTTCGCAAGCTAGAGCAAATCCACTCGCCGCCAGCCAATCGGAGGTGATGCTGGGTTGTCGGGCTGGAAAGACGGGACAGCCGAGTTGGATGGGCAAAGGCGGCTCTGGGTTTTTTTTTTTTTTTTTTCATTCTAGGTTTGGGTAATGACCGTTGGAGGCAATGACGATCGGCTAGAACAGGCAAGGCCCCTTTGCTGGGCGCCGCCCGCGTGGTGTGTTTTTTTCGCTCCTTAGTCAGTCGCGGAGCAGGCTCCTGCCTGAACAGGAGCCCTGAACAGGAGTCCTGAACAGACAGTCGGACACGCCGCAATAGCCGCGCACAGAGCCCCTGTTTTGACTGTCGTGCCTGATCCCAGCACATTCCGCGCGGAGCTGCCTCCACGCCGGCCTGGCAATGACAATCACGACAGCCGACGGCCAGCGGCGTCACGTCCAGCCAGGATTCTCGTACGGGACGGGGTGCGCGTGGCTAGCACATGCCCACCACCACGACTCGCGAAACAGCTGCCACCAGACGTGTTCCAGAAATTGGCCACTGAGGTGGCCGTTTTTTTCCTTTTTTTTTCCTCCGGGTTGCCGAACCAGCACGACAGCGCCCCCAGCCAGTGGTGGACCACTGCCAATAAAATAAGCGATGGACCCTGCGTGCTCGAATCTCGATGGGGTGCTCCTTGTGCATGTTGGCATATTTTACATGACGATCGGCTCGTAAAACGGAGGAATATCAATCCATAACATGGTCAATTCAATCAGATTACCTACTTATAGCAGCCCTTACCATATGCTACTCCAGCCGTTTCCGCTCGCGTCCCAGAGCAGCGGCCTGACGTTGGACCTGGCCTCGTCCAGCTGCTGCTGCTCGATTTGGGCCTTCAATTCGGCCTTGCACCCCGCGCACGCCCACTCGCGCTGCACCAAGTCGTCGATCCTGCGAGACTTGATCTTGCTGCCGCCCGAGCAGTGCTTGAATCGGCGCTCCATCTCACATTTGAGCACGTTGTACCGACTGTCCCACCTGAGGCTGCAGCCAATGCACTGCTTGAACTCGTAGAAGCTTGTGCACATCTTGTCGGTGTTTTTCTTACAGGCTTGCTCGAGATGTTTTGTTCGTTTTCTGTTGCTGTACGTCGTGGTGGGTTTGGTTTGACCTCATCAACCGACACACTTATTAATTACGATGAACGCAGCACAGCTTGAAGGACAGGTCCAGTTCCCCCTTCTTCAAAACCGACATCCCATTGTCGCCACCTCTTTAGCCCACCCCTTGCATTGCGAAATGTGAGCTCACAAAGGGCCTTTATTATTTGCCAAAACAAAGAGTCGAGACCTTGTAGACTTGTCTCCTAGGTAATCGATTCTCTGATTGTTCACATCCCTATTCCTCCCTGCATGGACGCAAACATGTTCAAGAACAGGGGCCTGGCGGCTCCTTGGCCCGCCAAGACCTGCTTCCGACACGCCACCATGCTTGCTGGTGCTTGTTGGCGTCCGCTCTCCTGGCTAGAAGCCCCCCCCTCGATGACTCGGCCGTCGACCTTGGAGGCGCAGAGTCGGCGAACCTGCATTGGCGCTCGATCTGTCATGGCTGTTTGTCCTGCCTGTCCTGGAGCAGTTGACGCCAATGGAAGTAAGGCTTTTATGCCGGCCTGAAAAAACAGATAGCTTGCTGAAGCAGTGGCTCAGGCTGGTTGGTGTGAATTGACCACTTCTAGTTCATGTTCTGTTACCAAACGTCATTCCCCGTCTTGCTTGTAAGATGGGGTTGCGTCGACAGTCCTCCCCACCCCCACCCCCACCCCCAATGGTCCCGTCACCCACCCAGGGGGGAAACAATACACTTGACCAGGCCCCTGGGCGTCGGGGCTTGCATTTCTTGCGGCGCGGCCGAATCAGGCAAGCTAATGACCAATGTCCCGCCCCTGATAGGTTGAGGGACGCGACCGACAAAGCCCCCTTGCAGCCCCTTTATCTTCTCCTGCCGGATGTGACCATCCCCTTAAAGTGGCGATGACGGCGGAGGCCCAAATAGGAAAAAGGGTGGTTGAAACGGGAAAAAGAAACCCTAAATTTACCCTTGACAAAAATTCGTGGGCCGGCTGTGCACTCGGCCGCCTAACGACACTTCAGGGGATAACCCTGTATCCCGACAGTCCATCCCTGGCCTAACACGGCAGCACCCTTATGCCATGCGAATAACCTCAGAGGCATCGTCCCTGTGGTATCACGGCTGCGCCGAGTTAGCATTAGCTGCAGCCTATTTTTGGGGGGCCATTAGAATTTTGACCCGTTATATAAGGGCCGAGGCTCCCGTCTTTCCACAGATGTCGTTGAGTTTTTGGCTCACCACCAACCGGCCACTCTCTTTTCTCTCTTTTCTTTTCTCTAGAGTCTCTTTGGACTTGTCACCATCGGACAGCCTGTCGTTGAACTCCCATTTTTTTCTACAGTCTGTTGGACCTATCTCCAACCGACCACACTCTCTCTTTTCTACAGTCTGTTGGGCTTATCGCCATCTCACCTCAAAAGCTTCCAAGATGATGGCACGTCTTACCACCTCGGCTGCCCTGCTGCAGCTTCTGCTGTTGCCCTTGGCAATGGGCCAGACAAGCTCCCAGCCGCCTTTTAAGGCCCCATCCTCAGGCGATCGTATGTGACTGCCCCCTGCCCCCTGCTCCCTGCTCCCCCAGGACTGGCCCAAATGTGCATAAACTAACAGCGGCTCCGCCTCTCCTCCCAGGCCGCGGCCCCTGTCCCATGATGAACTCCCTCGCCAACCACGGCTTCATCCCGCACAGCGGCCTCGGCGTCAGCGCCGAACAGCTCCGCGACGGCTTCGTGAAGGGGACCAACATCGAGCCCTCCGTCCTCGACGCCTTCATCAAGGGCGCCATGTCCGTCTCGACCACGGGCGTGCCCAACACCATCAACCTCGACGACCTGAAGAACCCCATCACCGAGCACGACGGCAGCCTCAGCCGCCCCGACCGCGCCACCGGCGGCGACCCCCTGCTCTTCAACGCCACCGTCTGGGCGCAGACCTTCTCCCACTTCAAGGACCCGATCATCACCGTGCAGCAGATGGCCGAAGCGCGCGCGGACCGCATCAAGACGTGCAAGGCCACGAACCCCAAGTTCAACCTGCCCGCTCGCCAGGAGGAGATCGCCTTCACCGAGGCCGCGATCGGTATGATCTTCATGAAGGAGAAGAGGGATTTTATGAAGGTTCTGTTCGGTGAGTTTTGGCATTGCCAGGAGCCCAACAACCCACGATGTTTCTCCGTCTTTTTCTTTTCTTCTTCTTTTTCCCCAGGCTCATAAACTGACTTCTTTGGATCCGGCCTTGACAGAGCAAGAGCGCCTGCCCTATGCTGAGGGGTGGACCAAGCCTGACAATGTTGTCACTGGGGCACAGATCCAGAAGGTCATCGCGGGACTCAAGGCCGCGACTCCGAAGCGTTGATTTATTCAAGGAATCTGCGAAGACCCTCCCCTATTGAGACGACCCTCCGCGTAAGCTAGATGAAAGACTTGGTTCGGAACTTTTGGTTTATAGACAAGAATAGACTGCATTACACATTTTAAGCAAAGGCCAGCTTTATTTTATGCCGAAACCAACCCTCCGCCTCACAGCGAGCGAAACACCGGGCAGGCTCGAAAGGGGCCACTGCCCGGCCAGGCAAACATTGGTGTTTGAGGCGCACGAGGAGCCCCAGGGCGGGCGTTGTTGACCCAGGCTGGCTTCCCAGTAGAAGATGGCCGTTGCCGTTCCTGACGGCGAGCGCACAAGAGCCTCTTGGCACCTGCCAGAGCCTCCGGGGGGCACGCACAAGAGACCCGGAGCCGCGCGCGCACGCCCAAGACCCCTCTCTCCTTTGCAAACGCGGGGGGTGTGCAGAAGATGGACCCACCCTCCTTTGGCACGGGCACCGGCCCCCCTCTGCCCTGCAGATAGATCCCCTGCACTCAAAGATCCGACAAGACTGACTTCCCCTGCAAAACCTCCACATTTGGAGGAGTTGACCGGCAAGAAAATCGGGCATCTGGATAACCTGTAACGTGGTTCATCACCGAGTCGGACATATCAGCGAGTCGGACAGTAAAAAATACATATTAAAGCCGTCCGTGCACGACCGTGCATCTCGCCCAATTTACAGTTAAATTTTACAAAAATTTAAATAGTAATATGTAACTATATAGCGATTATAAAAATGATTTTTTCAAAATTTTATTATTACTCCTTGTAAGTTAGTTTGCAATACTGTGTAATATACTGTATAGAATATGCAAACTAACCTAAAAGGAGTAGTAATAAAATTGTGAAAAATCAAAATTAAATTTTTTATATAATTGTATATAACTGTTTAAATTTTGGTGGCATTCGGCGGTAAATTGGGCGAGTTATTTAATTGAAGAAAAACGGGTTTACGGTGTGTTTTCCGTTGTCCGGCTCGCTGATGTGTCCGACTCGGTGATGAACCACGTTATATAGACCCTGGGCAGAGGAGACTGCCCTACTTGGCTCTCGCCGCCCCAGGCCTGATTCGTCTAGTGCAAGCCCTCCGCGGCAGCGGGCTTGCCTATTGTACGTTGCCGTTGGGGTGAGCTCCTGGAAGCTCCAATACGCGGACCGCTGCACGTATTTTTTTTTTTTTTTTTTTTTTTTCATCATCACCTTGCTGTTGCACAGCGTAACGAGAATGAATTGATCTAATTGGATTGATTGCTCGTTCTGTCTGATTGATGATGCGCCATGCCCGCCTGGACGGATTTCCCGCAAAATTTTGCCTGCAACGCGTCCTACCCAACACGTCCGTGCACTTGACTAATCAAATCCTGCACCGCATGCAACACTTGCCACCCGTCACGGGGCACGAGGGGGATCGAGACAATGCTACAATTAATCCCTCGGTTGTTACGGCCATTTAAAGTTGAAAAAAAAAAAAAAAAAAAAAAAAAAAAAAAAACAAGCAATAGTGCGTGCCCGTAATATAAACCCAGTGAGGGCTGCCGTGCCGTGACACCACCTCCAGGATGCGGTTACCCGTTGGCGCGCAACGCCGGCCGTCAAATGGGGCTCGCCAAGTGCGCTTCTTCAGGGAGGCTCGTCAGGGTGTGGCTTGTAACCAGACGCTTGAGCGGCTGTCGGGCAGGGTTGCGAGTTGCGCCACGCATGGTACGTGCGCATCGTTGTCCGGCCCCGCCGAGGCATGTCCTCCTCCTCCTCCTCCACATCAACATATTTTTGACAGGCAAAGTCCCGAACGAGATTGAGGAGGACAGCTCGGAATCGGAGCGCCGGCCATTTCACATGGGCACCCAATCTGATCGAGGCTGCGGGTTTCTCCCATAAGAGACATTTGCCCGGCTTGTGTGGAAAACAGGAACGATTGGTCCTGACACGTCCAGCAAACACAAGGCTTGCATCTTGCAGGCGCTAGTGCGCGGCCAACCGCTGTTGCCTTGTGGTTGTTCCGGCGGGTCTTGGGCAGGCTGTCCTCCGAGAAACCCGTTTCTTCTACGATTTTCCAAGGCGCTCGATGCGTTGGACACGAACCGCGACCCGACACGAGGCCGCCCACCATGATTGCGCTATTATTTTCTCGTGGAACCACAGAAGGACGGAACGTTTCGGCGTGGAGGGAGCAGCTGTGCCAATCGTGAGCGACGAAATGCAATGCAAGCCCATCACAGTGCAGCAGCTACGACTAGCCGCCTCGCATTTTTGCCAGTCAAAATCCGAATCTGAGCGGCCACTGGTGGGGAGCAGAGAGCCACGGCGACTTCGGGTTACAAAACAGCTCCTCCCCGTCCGGACGTCCTATCCATAGTGGCCGGACCGCGACGGTCCATTTCCTCTATTTCCTTAACGTTCCAAGTCCCGCATCCGCGTATTCTTTTGGTTCTCCTTGCCTAGGTACCTTAGCCCCTTTATTCGCGGCACATCTCCCTGCGTATCCGCAGCCAGATTCCTGGCAGACTCGAGACGGTGCCAGAGCCTCGCGATGTGGAGCCCCCTCGGCCACGGGCCGTTCAACGCAACGGCCCAGTGGCGTCCCGAGCCGTTGACCCGCGGCACCTTCAGCATCCTCGCGTCCTGCGTCGTCACCCTCTCGCTCTGCTTGTGGACATCTCTACACCTAAACATCCCCGAAGAGGGGAAGGCGGGGCATCAGAAATGGCGGAAAACCAAGTGGCTGTTTATCGGCCTGATAGCTCCAGAGATAGTACGTTGGTATCCCGGTTAACCGGATAGGCGAGTGACTAACCATGGACAGGTTGCGTATTTGGCATACCTGCAATGGTATGACCAAAAGAGGCTTCACTCGATCATCCTGCAAAATATCGATCCCCAGGCGTTTGCTCGGGAACGGGCCAAGGCGTCCCGCGCGAGCAAGTGGTTCGGATTTTCTGCATATATATGCTGCAAACGTTCAGTGAGAAAAGAGGTCCGCAACATCATCTACCCTTAGGGCGGGCCGGGGACTAAGCCGTGAACAGAGCATTGCACTCGAAGAAGCGCCGTTGTCCGCGCAACCGAGGAGACACCACGCCTGGACAAAGGTGCACAGCTTCTACGCCGTGATGGGAGGCTTTGTCCTGGACACGACGACAGATGGCGGAGCCAGCATGCTCCCCTGTGGTACACGAAGGCTCACACTCACTGTGGAAGGTCTCGAGGTCCTCGCCAAGGAGAGTCCGCATCTCATCAGCGATATCTCCGAGGAGTCCATCATTGATAAGAGCAAATCCAACCACCTGGCCAAAGCCCTAGTGGTTGTCCAGGCCACATGGTTCTGTCTGCAAGTCGTCACCCGCATGGGTTTCGGCCTGGGCGTCAGCCTCCTTGAGCTGAACACATTTGCTCACGCCGTCTGCGCTTTGTTTATCTATTTGATCTGGTGGGACAAGCCTCTGGACATCGACGAGCCGACCACTCTTGACATTCCCCGGGACGAGGCGAGTCGGCTAATCGCCTTCTTTTACTGCCAAAGCGACGCAGTTTCGAGTCCGCGCATGTCACTCAAGGCAGACTCCAAGATAACACAGACCTGGCCTGGGCGGCTGTTTGTAAAGGCGACCAAGGAGGCCAAGGCCAGAATAAGAAAGCCTTGGCAAACCGAACCGAGCACCAGCCAAACTCGACGTCGGCCCTTCAGACCGTCGGTGAATGGGGTCACCGAGCAGAACGACTTGCTTCTCGATATTGTCACAGGTCCCCGACTCCTCTTTGCACCACTTGTCTATGGATTGTCCCACCCAATCGAAGCCTTGGAAATGATCGTGAGCGATGATCGCCCGCTTGACAACGACTACGAAGTCGAGATTACCCTGCCACTTATGAAGCTTTATGATGAAGCGGAACAGTATTTTACTGCAGCCAAGGACGATACCAAATATTGTCGTGATCTGGTGGTGAAGCGGATGGAAAACACGGGGTATACGGAGGGTATTTCTTACTGGGGTTTCAGCTCCTTCTTCGCAGTCTCGGTGATCTACGGGGCGTGGCACCTCATGGCCTGGGAGGGCCCGTTCGTGACGCATACCGAGGGGTTGCTTTGGCGGATCTCCGGATGCGGTGTCGCCGGCTCTGGGATCGTGATTTTGGCAGGGTTCCACCTGTCGTCGTCCCTCGCCGACTGGGAGCCTAACGGAATTCTCAGCAAAATACTGGACATTTTAATCCTCATTTTTGTATTAGGGTGCTTCTGCCTTGCGCCAGTACTGCTTTTGGTTTCCCGGATCTATCTCGTCGTCGGAGCTTTCATCCAGCTGCCGTACTCGCCAGAGTCTGTATTCCATTTACCAAACTGGGCTCCTTACTTTCCACATGTTAGCTAGAGTACCTGCATACGGTTATGTAGAAATACACCGCCAGAGACAGTAACAGCGTGGTGCCACGTCCCCGGTCTGAAGGTGGTTGGGATGGGGTAATCATGCGACTCCACCATTGGCCGGAATTTGTTGACTGTTGACGTCGTCGAGCGCGAGCGGCACTTTACGACGACGGGAGAGACTCTCATCAGCGGGAGCGCCTTCTTCGCCAGCCTTCTCTCTGGTCGTTGGTCCAACTCCCTCCCGGATTGTAGCTACTTCATCAATGTCGAACCCACGCTCTTCGGCGATATCTTACGCTACCTCCGCTGCGGTGTCCTACCTACTTTCTTAGATCAGGCTCGTGGCCATGACTATACCCTCTATCTCTCCCTCTTAGAGAAGCCGGGTAATTTGCCAGCCCCAATCTTGGTCTGGTCCCCGGCTGAGTCCGCAGCGGCAAGTACAGCATTGAAGGGACCTAGGCTGTGAGTTCTTCCACCACCCAGGGTGATGTCCGGTCGGCGGAGTGCACCGCGCCAAGCGACTTGACGGGATCGCGGTTCCGCCCCGAGGCGACGCCCACGATAATGTAGCCTGGATGGAGAGCTTGTTACACGGCGGCCGCGCCAAGGGACGAGGGGGCACCCCAGGTGAGCACCTTAGCCCCCCTCTTTGGGAACGACCGGGCCCGTATGAGGTCCAGATGCAGGAATAGTGCTATCGCGCTAGAGTAGTTGATAGCGAAGTTTGCGCCGTCGTCAAATGAGGTGGTGCTGGGGGTCTGCCGAGGGCATATTAACACTGATGCCGGAGACGAAAGGGCAACTGTGTTTCACCTTGGGCGCCAACCCCTGAGGTACCAGGGTGAACCTCTGGTACCCTCCAAAGCGGGCGTCGCCCCACAGGTAATCCGCGGTGTGGCCAGGACGCGGTCACCCGCCTTGAAGCGGCTTACCCCTGGGCCGGCCTTTTCGACGATTCCGGAGACGGCAACTTGATCATCGTCATTATGGCACCGATGCGAATGGCCAAGGGCGAACTACTTACTGCCGAGGATGGCAGTATAGTCCAGATTGATGGGGATGATGCCAGCCTGGATCTTCCACACGACCTGGTCTGGTTACTTGGCTGGGGGCTTGTGTAAACACGGTGCAACAGCGGCATATCTCAAGCGTGCCCGCAAGAGAAGCCGTAACGGTTGGGTATTCCCGGCGTGACAGCGAAGGCGCAGAAGAGGCAAAAGCGGCTGTCGAAGTTAAACAAGCGGTCGCACTGTCAAAGGTTGTCCGCCATGTCGGGTTCGGAGGGAAGGAAGGTTGCCATCGTCGGAGAACGGAGGGGCGGAGACACCTGAACATTTCGGCGGCGTCCAAGATGGGCTCGATGCGTTATTCGGGCTGCTGGGGTTCCTACCGCGGCGGAGGCCCATGATCACGTCGAGCATGGTCGGCTACTTGAGGATGTAGCCCGGGGGTCCGCCCGGCGCCGCACAAAGCGAAGGTGGCTTGCCCTCGAACAAATTGATGGGAAAGAGGAAGTGGAACGCGAGAAATCGGCCCACTCGAATGGGCGTGAAGACTTGTGCCTTGCCTACCAGGAGTAGACAAGCTGTGACACGGGGGTCGCAAGAGTTAGCCATTGCGGCTTGGACACAGGCGAGTGGCAAAAACAGACCGGCGTCATTGCGGTCGAGAACCCGCACCCTCTCACGTGCTAATGCACACTGTTAGCTTTCACCGAGTACGGGGTCGAGCTCCACAGCCCATTGCCACCATCTTGACGCGGATTGGCTATCACACTGGCCATTTAAATACCCGGAGCTCTTGAGCATGGAGAGAGCTGTCCTGCAGCCCATGCTGGGGATAGTTGTGATCCGCCTATACCCCTCGCCGGTCGATCTGACAACATGTATTGTTTCGTCCCGGCCGAGGTCCACGAGCGCATTGCCGATGGAGGCCGACCGCAAAGCCTGCGCCGGGATCGCAGCTCGACACGTAGCGCCCAGTTTCGTTCTCTTCTCCGCCAGCTCTTCCCGAAGCGTGCCGGCGCGCCGCTTGGTAGACAGCCGAACGGCGATCGACCAGGCGGTCTGCGGGAGGACGCGGCATTCGAGAAGAGGTCCGTCCTCGCTCGTAACGGTCCAGAACCCGGGGCAGGCGGCCGCGGCCGCGTCGGGCTCTATCGCGAGGGTGTCTTCGGCGCCCGGCCGCGCGGCGACGAGTATGCGGTGGCTGGCGTTGTAGAGGATGAGGCGGTCTTGTGCAGGGTCGAAGTGCAGACGCAAGCATGCGACGCCGTGCGCGACGGCGCACGCGATCTGGTCGGCGCTCGGCGCCACGGCGAGCACCCGGACCGGCTCGCCCCCCTCCGACCGGTCTCCCGCCTCCACTTCTACCCATTCACGCTCGCACGTCACTCCTCCGTGGGGCGATACGTCGAGCCAGGCCCTGAACAGCGCTACATCGACGCCAGGTTTGCGCCCGTCGATTCGAGGCTTCCGCAAAAGCTGCTGCTGTCGTTCGCAGACAGTCGGTCCGCGGCCCCTTCCGCAAGCGTCTGATACCTACCTATCAACCCACCGACTCGACAGGGGCACGCATAATCCTGGCCGCTTTCAGGCAGCCCTAGTATTTGGCTCCGGCCCGCTTCATCACCGATGACGACATTGTCCACGGGCTTGACCGTCCCCAAGGTTCGCCGCCGCTAATTGCAACGGCCGCTGCTTCGATCGTGAACCTCGGCGTTTCCTCGTTCTAACTCACCGGGGACTCGAAAATTCGCTGCCGAGAGAACTGCACTTAGTGCTTGATAGCAGTAGCTCTCCTTTCAATGTCGTGCCCTTCTCCCTCTTCGATGCCTCGGATTGGGAAGAACAGACCCTTGGGCTTGCGATGGATATCCGTACCCATCTGGCCATCAGCGTGCTCCAACAGTATCCCGAAGGTAAATCCGCTCTTGGTCTGCTGGTCCACATCTTCTGCGGCCACGACTTCGACGGCGAAGATGAAGATGACCTGGAGAATGTTCTCCAAAAGCCCGCTCGTTTCATGTTCCTTCCCAGGTGGCATGCCGCGCACCCCGATTCCAGCTCACTGCGGGGCATGGAGGATCCTCGCATGCGCTACATGGCCAGGTGCCGGGACTTGCGGGGCCTCTTGGGTGACCACGCCGCCACGCCTGAAGCCTTGGCTGAGCTTGATCGCACATACCCCCAGATACGTTCGAGGTGAAACTCAGGGATTGGATCGGACTTTTCGTTGCCAAGCTGCAAGGGAACCCGTTGGGCGAAGGGGCGCTCTCTATTATGCCGGTTACGCCACAAGTACCACAAGGCCGAACCGAGGAGCATTATCGTAATGGGTTATTACGTTTTGCTGTACAGTCTGCATCCCAGGACGGCCGCAAGTCGGATATGGAGCTCGCGATCCGAACGGGCTGCGAATATAGAGTTGTGCAGGTCTAACGGATGATTTTTTTTTATCACAAGGAAAATTTGGTACATCTCGTATTATCGCACTTCAATCACAAGCTACGGCAACCTCGGGAAAAATGGACCACAGTGGCAGGCTACTTAGGGGTTCCGGGGCCTCAGGAAGAATGAAATGTTAAGCCGGATACTATGCCAGCGCGGGCGGCCGTGAGCAGTCGCCCGAAAAAAAAAAATTCCGGCGGGTGATCCGATTCAATTCGGGGCATTGCGTTTGGACGTGAGGTATGTCCACTTATGGCTTTCCTCCATACGCCACACTCCTCCCGCCTACAAAGCAGACTATGCCATGCAGCCCTCGTTCCGAACCACTATATATAATCGGTCCAGCGCTACAAATACATCCCTTGATCTGAGCCGTGGGTGCCAAAAAATTCCGGGGCGGCCGTGCTGCGCGCGAGGACGAGTGTGGACCCGCTGCACCACGGCGCGGCACGCGCGCGTCCCTTCAACCACCACGACAATGAGCTGTGCGAGCGGTCTCGAAGATAAGATGTCAAGGGCATCATTGCAGGAGAGTATGGCATCATAATACCAGCCATCGGAGAGTGAATTCGATGCCACGACTGTCGAGTACCGACCAATTCCCTGGGACAACGAGGGCGAGGAGGACCTTACCGTGCGCCAGGGTTCGGAAAAAAGTCAAAAGTCATAAGTCAAAGTCATGACTTTTTTAGTCAAGTCAGTCAAAGTCACCATAGTGACTTGACTTTGACTTTTTGTAAATGACTTGTGACTGACTTAAATGACTTAAAAAGTCACCAAAAAGTCATTTAATGCATAAATTTCTATAAATTTAGTATAAAACATGCATATAAAAATGGTTTTTTTTTATTAAAAAGGCTAACTAATAAAAATGCTGATAAAAATGCTGATAAAAATACAATTAAGTTTGTTTATTTATTATTTATATATATTTATACGTTTGTTATATCTGTAAAAGACTTCGGTACCTTTATTATGTAGTATTTACATATAAAAACCCTTAAACTCGTCCTCGGGTGCGTGTCGCCCCCGCTCCGGAGCCTAGAAGTAAAAACTATATCTGCTTTTTGTATACGGTTTTGCTGTTATTTATTTATTTATTTATTAACAAATGACTTTTTGGTGACTTTTTAAGTCATTAAAGTCAGTCACAAGTCAGTCACTAAAAGTCAAAGTCACGGCCCTGACTTTTTAAGTCAGTCACAGTCAAGGTGATGACTTGACTGACTGACTTTTTTCCGAACCCTGCCGTGCGCACTGCTTTGTTCTATCTCTGTTTTCTTGCAGGCTATGGGGAAAGAGATATCAAACCCGACTACTCTTCAGACGGCTTGGAGTGGGTTCCGGAATTCGTCAAGAAACGGGTGGCGGTCGAACAAACGCAAGGAGAGCCAAGCAACAAACGACGCAAGAAATAGAGCACGCACTGCAACTGCGAGTAGGCACGCACGAGGGGGGCCAGTAGCTAAGGTTTAGGACGCCATCCATTTTCACACTTCTCCATCTTCACCCACGATCCCCCCTCCTTCTCCTCGTCTGGTCGTGTAATATCACTGTGGTCCACCAGGATCCCCGTGCCCCGCCAGTTACTTTCGTTGAACGAAACGTTGGCAAAGCCCGCCGTGTGCAAAAGGTCGTATAAGGATTGGACATTTCATCGTATGATAATTTGGCCTCTTTGTCCGCAAGGTTAAAAGAGAGAGAGAGAGAGAGAGAGAGAGAGAGAGAGTATATTTAACGTCGGTATAATCGGGATCTACCAGTCCCTGTCTCCCAGGGGGCATACGACGTGCTAGCGCTACCTAAGCTTGACACTAGGCTACATGTTGCTTATCCAGGCGGCTAACAAATTAAACCCGGAGGCACACGGGGATCGGGCCGCATTCCGGCGCTCCTTGTTAGTGAGCGGGCGATCGGCGGGAGGGCGTATGTATATACGCCGGTGCGTTGTGAAGCGCTGCGGGTGGCAGTGATGCGTTCGGCCGGCGAATATGCCGGAAAAGGGGTAAGGCTGGGTTAGGGCGGGGAGGTTTACGGGACCACCCTTAAGCCCAGCCAGGTGTGCGGGGAACCAACGAGCCTACTGTTAGTCCGGTTGGGTAAAAGGGAAAAGGAAGGGATATATAATAGGGAAAAGGTATAAAGGAAAAGGGAAAGGGAAAGGTTATATATAAGCCCGTAGGCTTATCGTTACCGTCCGGCGACGGTGTAGTAGTTAGTGGCCTCGACGAACGAGGCAAAAAGGAAAGGCTTTTGAAGTAGCCGTTTCCAATACCCGGGCCTGTCGGAAGCCGGGGCGGGGTCCGCCGTAGGCCATTTATGTTCCCGCCCTAGCCAACCTGCATACACAGGGTGGGAAAGGGATTTGTTTCTCCCGCAAAGGCACGGGTTATCATCTTCGTGCTGGAACTTTCGATGGCACCAATCGAAGTCCCCGTGCCCTGTGCGAGCGGCTATCAGCCGCTCCGGTGCAGTTGCAAAGCTTCGGGTGTATGTTGTGGTGCCGGCGGGAGGCCTATAGCCTTATTCCAGCGCAGCGTGACGGCACGGCGAGGGTGAGGAACGAACCCGAAGCCGGGCCGGCCGCGGAGCGATACTTACTTCTGTGTGATTCTCAAAACGTTCTTCCTATTCTGTCCTAGCGCCTTTAGAATCCGGTGCGGGGATTGGACGGCTTAAAAATCCGATGCGGGGATTAGTCTATACTGTCGACCCCCCCTTCGGTGCTTTTGCCTCCTACGCACCTTTTGCCTTTCGAAGGCAGCTGATAAAGCGATCCGCCGCAGGCGACCGGGCAGCCCGCTGCAGGCGACCCAAAGCCCTCCGCAGGAGCCCCCCGGGAGGGCCCCCGGAGGGCCCCCGGAGGGAATCACTTAATAGATACGCTTAATATCCGATTATCGCGAGATTTGGGCTTTGGTGTTTTGGTGCAGGCGACGCAGGCGTAGGTAGGCGGATTTAAATTGGTGACGTAGGCCACGTGATAGCGCGGGTCCGTGCAGATTACGTCAGCCGCCTGCCCTTCCTACAACGCGTCTCCCAATCCTCTTAACCCTCCCCGCCCTACCTATTTACCCAACGCATAAAAAAACAACAACCTCGATGCCTTTAATCCGGATTACCGCAATCGATCGCGCGCAACGGAATCACGGTCTGTATATTGCGCGCGCGATCCTCTCTTTCTTTCCTAACCGCTGAGGCAAAAAACTGACGTTTTTTTGATGCTTTCCAGGCTTTCGCGATGGCAGCGATCGCTCCCGACCCGGGCGGTCTCCCACCTGGCGACCCTCCCGGCGACCCTCCCGCACCTTTCCTTCAAAATACCAAGCAATGCCGCAGTTGCGGTCAGGTTAAGCCGGTGGGTGAGTTCCTCCCCAAACGAGGCACCACTTTAACTGTCAATTGCGCTGCTTGCCGGACCAAAGCATCTGGCACCAGGCGTATTGGCAGCAGTCTCCGCCACGCGTTCAGCCGGGTAGTTTCCGGCGGCACCAAGCGGCCGCACGGCCAAGGCGAGGGACCGTCGTCGTCTCCAAAGCGCCCTCCCTCGCGGCCCAAAAGTCGTGCCACGTTGCCCCCGGAATGGGTGCCACCGTCTCGCCTGGAGCCTCGCTCTAACCCGGACCCTCGGTTTAACCCTTAGCACCAACCTTCCCAAACACCCTCTCCCTTTGGCGGTGCTGGCAGTGCTAGCACCGTTGGGTTAATGCAAGGAAGCGCTAATAGTGCCCGCACCACTATCTATGCTGTTTTCCACCCTCGGCCGGAGTCGGCCCAATCGATCAGGCCTGATTTCCGCCCTCGTAATCTCATTGCTAACGTTCGCAATAGTTTGCAAAGTAGCGCTACGGTACCGAGCAATACCCCAAGTAGCACTCGCACCATTTACCCTCGGGGTATTAACCCAAAGGCCTTACTGCCTACCCAGCGTGCCCAGTACCGACAAAATGTTGCCCTGCGAGACCACCGCCAACGGCAACGTGCCGGCGAGGACCCGTCGTCTATGCCGTCAGTATCTGCTTTCTACTCGCAGGTACCGTCCTCGCAGCACCCGCCTCCAAACCTCCCGCAGCCGCCTTTAAGGTCCTCGCCTCTGCGACCTTCGCAGCCGCCTTTTAAAGCCTCGCAGCTGCCTCTCCGCCCTACTCCGCTGCCTGCCCTCCCTCAGTCTTCAGGACCTCGCCTCGCTCCTCCTTTTGCGGCTGGGTCTAACGAAAGCGATTTGTATAATGCCACCCCCGCTACGCCTAAAAAGGTTGCGAGGATCCAAGCTGCCCGACTAGAGGCTGCCCGTTAAAAAGCTACCCGTCAGGAGGCTGCCCGTTAAAAGGCTGCTTTGCAAAAGGTTGTCCGTCGCCATCCTCCCACGCTTCGTCGGCGATTTCGGTTTCCCCCAGTTAATCGAGCTCGGCCTTTCGCCCGGGAGCTGTCTGGCTTTTAGCTTTTACAGATATCCTCCCAATACTCGCTTAACTCCCAGCTTAGCTCCTAATTTAGCTTTGTTAAGGAGCAAAGCGGATCGCAACGTCGTAGCCCTCCCCGTAGCAGTTAGGCTGCTTGCCGAAGCGGCCGTCCCGGTAAGCAAAACGAAATTGATGGCTCGGAACCTCCGCTGCATTGGAGAGATTTAAAGCCCCTGTTTTTTTAAAAATCTAACAGCCTTTTGCTTTAACGATTAAGATTTCCAGCTAATAAATAACTTTTACGCCAAACTTGACGCTAAGGCCGTGCCCGAATATTGCACTCGCTGCCGTTACAAGTGGTTTAATATCTAGGTAAATAAAGGCATTTGCTTAAGCTGTACTAATAAAAATAAGGGATAGCCTGCCGACCTCCTTTTCTTCTATTCTAACGAAAACAAAATGCACTTCCGAAATATCCCTTTTTTCCTACAATTTTTCGGCGAATTTATTTAAATCGAAAAGCAGCTAATCGCCCGGGTTCACACGCACGTTCAAATTTGTGCTATCCGTAGTCAGCAGCTCAAATACTTTAGCCACGTTATTAACTTTTAACGGGATACAAGCGCTATTTACAATTAACTTCCCTTTTTACCCGAGGACCTTAATATCGTAATCTTGCGCCCGCCGGCCGTCGCCCCTAACCCGCACGCCCTTCGGATTTTCCGGCGTAATTTCACGGTACGGAGGCGGGTTGTGAAAGCCTAGCTGGACTGGCTGATCGCCAACCAACCTGGCTACGAAAACGTTTAGATCAACCGCGAACGCCTTAACCGTTTCCCTATCGATAACGACGTCCTTAGCCGCATCACCCAGCTTAACATTAACGGCGACGGCCAGGCCTTTTAAAATGCCTTCGATGCCGGCGGGGACGAAGATATTAACGTTACCGCCGCCCCAAATTTGATCGCCGCAGCCAAAAATTTGCACCGTTTCCGGCAACAGCTGCGAGGTAAGCACGCTAACCCTGCCAACGTACCTATTGCTCCCCGCAACTACATCAACCTCCCTAGCGTACGTTCTACGCCCCTAAACGACTTTAACCAACGCACTACCCTTATCAGCCTGGCTTTGCCCTCCCTACTTCCCTTTAGCGCCGGCGAATTCACACAAAACCGTTTCCGGGAGGTCGATTAGCTCACTTGGGTCCGGCACGCCTTAATATAGCACGATGGCCGTTTTGCCCGTCATCCTCGCTTCCGATACATCGCTTTTAACACCTCCATGCGTGCCACCGTCAACAAACGCAGCAATTTCTATATCAACAAACCCGGCCCGCATCAGCAGTTCGAATCCATAAACCAGCTCAAAAAGGCGTTAAACGCAAATAATCCCGAAGGCCGGGCTTTACTGCAATTTATAATGCGTTCTAAAAACGTTTTCCGAGGTAAAATCTTACATTTCTTTTACTTTATTCACTTTTCGTTTTTATCTTATTTTTCGTCTATTTACCCGTTATAATAATATTTATTTTTTAACCTATAAGCGAAAATAAAATCCGCTTATAGGTTATAAATCCCATTTCCCCTCCCTTCCCCCCTCCCACCTCCCTCCGCCGCTGTTCGGTAAATCCGTTAGTTTTCGAAAAGCCCTAGCATGCAACCGGCCCCCTCTTTACCACCTGCGGGTAAATATCGAAGCCCGCAAGCAATAGGAATACAAACAAACAGGTACAAAGCGGGCGTTTCCCTCCGTTGCGGTTCGGTAAACCCGTTAGTCTTCGAAACGCCCTAGCATATAACCGTCTCCTCTCTACCACCTGCGGGTAAATATTAAGGCCCGCGAGCATTAAAAATACAAACAAACTGGCACAAAGCGAGCGGTTGCACCAATCCCTGCCTTTTAAAAAGGTGCCGGCTAACATCCTTTTACCGGGGACTTCCCCTTTTTTTGCAAGCACCCGTCCCTTTTAAAATAACGAGCGCCACAAACTATAGGCCATATATTACGGCCTCGGCGCACCCAGGCTGTTTTTAACCTTCTTAGCTGCGGATTTGCATTGGAAAAATTTCGCTAAAATGATGCCACGCTATAACGAGTAGCTACGAGCCGACGACCAAGGGAAATACAGGATCGCCCGCGAAAACCTAAAAAACCACCCCATAATCGCCGCCTACCACTTCGTTAGGCGCATTAAGCTTTTTATCCAAAAGTACATGCAGCCCAAATTCAAGTTTATCGCGTACTGGTACCGCTTCGAATGGCAGGGGCGTGGCAATCCTCACCTCCACGGTCTCTTCTAGCCCTCCTGTACGCCCTCGCTTAACTTTCTGCACGAAAAATACAACCAGCAAAGGTTCGTCAAACACTAAGGCATTCACATCAAAGCCTTCAACCCTATACCTAACCGCCGGCCTCAGCCTTAAAAAAATAACCCCCTAAAGTATCGTATTGGCACGCCTGGCGGTCTCCCCTTAAACTTCGAAACCTTAGCACGCGTTGTTAACCGCGTTCAGCAGCACGTCTGCAGCCCTGCCTACTGCCTCCGCAAAAAAAAGGACGCATAAAGCCGCCTATTAGCCAAGCTTAGCTATCGGTTCTACTTCCTTCGCCTTTTACACCCCAGGGCCGTGTTAACGATACAACTCAACCCCAAATACCTTATATACGACGGCGAACGCAACGACCCCATTATAAACTAATACATCCGCGGCGTTGCTTTGGGCTGGGGCGCTAACACGGATGCTAACGCTACGACATCCTTAAAATCGGTGCTTAATTACATTTCCAAATACTGCTCTAAAGCCAAGGTGCAAACGGTTCCCTACAAGGATATTATAACGTCTTTAATTCCCCGCGTTTTTCACTCGCGGCCTATGGTGTCTTTCGTCGCCAAAATAATGAACAAGCTTATTTTAAAGCGAGATTGGCCGGCTATGGAGGTGTGCCATTACCAATTTAAAATCCCTTTCGTCGAATGCAGCCATAAGGTCGTTACCTTCGATTGCCGCCGTCCCGACGGCTTCGACCCGCAAATGCTGATTAACGCCGAAAACCGTTTTAAAAAGGTTAAAAAGATCTATTTCAAATATACCGAACGTGCTGCTATCTGGGCAAACCTTACCTTTTTTAAATTCCTTACCCGCATTAACCACGTCGGTAATAGCGCCTTTTAGCGTAAGTTTAGCCCACGCGCCAAACTTCGCCTGCTCAACTACTTCCCTCGCTATAACAAAAACCTAAGCC
This sequence comes from Falciphora oryzae, assembly GCA_000733355.1. Classification (NCBI taxonomy): domain Eukaryota; kingdom Fungi; phylum Ascomycota; class Sordariomycetes; order Magnaporthales; family Magnaporthaceae; genus Falciphora; species Falciphora oryzae. The sequence goes on from JNVV01000060.1 coordinate 128,149, forward strand.
ACAAGCAGTTCGAAGATTTCGCTCGGGTAAAGCTAATGTTGCACCACCCTTACTCCGATTACAACGACCTTAAAACAATCGACGGCGAGGTTTTCGATACCTTTAAAAAGGCCTACCAATATTATTTGGCGTAGCACCAAAACTTTTATAAGGATAATTACTACGCCGAGCTAAATAAAGAGCCTAAAAAAAACGATTTTATCAACGAACCTAACTACACCCAAAAGGTTACCCGGAAGGATTAAAACGACTTTGCGGCAAAGGTTCCTCGCCGTAGCCCCGAAACGGAAGATATCGACCTCCTGGGCAACAGGGAAAGGGATATAGCCTACGATTAGCTCCCTTACGTAAGCCGGTACGCCGACTTGATCCCGGCCGCCGCCACCTACTGGAAGGAAAAGCGCAATCTCCTCCCCCTTATCCCTACCAACCAAGCTCGGTCTAGGCTTACCCTCCTCAACTATAAACAGCGGCTTTTTTTCGATACCGTCGTCGCCTATTAAAACCGGGCCGTCGATGCTAATCGCTATAAAAAGATTGTTGCACGCGCTAAGGAAACTTAGCTCCTATTGCAAATCGATGGCCGCGGGGGTACCGGCAAAACCTTCGTCCTAACGCAAATCGGTTTGGAGGTTAGCCGTATAAACAGTGCCTACGGCATTAACAAGGAGGTCATCTTCAAGGCTGCTCCCACCGGCGTAACAGCTAACGCGATCGGCGGCGCCACCTTGCATTCGCTTTTACGCCTGCCTGTTACTACTAGCAATATAAATATGGTCGAGCTTACTCCTAACGAAGCCACTAATATCCGTAACCGCCTCAAAGACATAAAATATCTTTTCGTTAACGAAAAATCCATAATCGGCATTACCACCCTAAATTTTGTTAACCGCCGCATGCGTAAAATCTTTAAAAAGCCCAACCTTTTTTTTAAAAGCCGCAATATCATTTTAATCGGAAACTTCTGGCAGCTCCCTCCAGTTATGCAGCGTGCGCTCTACACCCCTAGCTCTCGCCTCCGGACCCCCAAAAAACACTCTAACCGCACGGCCTACAAAAAGTTCAACCAAACCATCGAGCTCAAGACCTTTATACGCCAGGCCGGTAAGGACGACGAAGCTATCCGCTTCCGCGAGGCATTTAAAGGCCTACGGTTTAATAACCCTATTGTTAAGCACTGGAAAACTCTCTCGGCACGCATCCAGACCGGCCTCTCCCAGCCCGAGGTTAGGAGCTTTAACACGGCCGTACGCATTTATCCTACCAACGCTATGGTTAAAAAGTACAACTTTACCTATCTAAAGCTCCTAAATAAGCCCGTAATACCCGTCATCGCCACCAGCAGCGGCCCCGGCGCTAATAGGGTTGATTCCAAAAACGCCGGCAATTTTTACATGTTACTTCCGATCTGTATCGGTAGCAGAGTGATGCTTACGGAAAACCTCTGGACCCCGGCCGGCCTCGTTAACGGTGCCTGCGGAAAGGTTTGGGACGTCGCCTAGCCCCCTGGCACTAAAAACCCACGAAATCCTTAAACGCCTCCGTTTTTAATCCTAATAAAGATGGACAAGTACGATGGCCCCCGCTGCTTCGAATTACCCGATATCCCGGCTAACGTTGTCCCTATTTTCCGCTTTACACGGGACTTTATAAAGGGCAACGCGGCCTGTACCCGGGTCCAGTTCCCTGTCACTATCGCTTACGCTATCACAATTCACAAATCCCAGGGCCAAACGTTAGAAAAAGCGGTCCTGGATATCTCGCACCGCGATTTTATAGCCGGCCTTACTTACGTCGTTATTTCCAAAGTTAAAACGATTAAAGGCCTTATGTTTAACTGTCCCTTTTCCCTCGACGCCATCCGGGTTAGGAAGGATATAATTGGGCCTGTCCGTAATGCAAACCTTAAGCGCCGTATCGATGCCGGAAAGGTTATAAACCTTCAGCCCCTTCCCCTTCCCCCTCGCTAGGAGCCGGCCGTCGAAGACTACGAGCTTAAAGGTAACGAGATAAAGGCCTTTAGGTTATTTACCGATACTTCCCTTTGATCCAAAACTTGGGGGCAACAGCAGGATATCAGCGCCAAGCACGAGGGCGCCCCTAATCTCTAAATAGCCTCACGCCTTGGACCTGATTATTTCCGCTTTTTATTTGACCGTTGTTGTTTTTTTCTGCAATAAATGGAAACTTTGTCCCTGGATTTGTTCCTTTTTATGTATCCAACAAGTATCGCTCCGCGCGGCGGTGCAGGTATCGCTCCTGCGGCCGGGCCGGCTGAGGGTGAGGAACGAGGCCTCGCCGTGCCGTCACGCTACGCTAGCGCCTTCCGGGTTTTGGGTGGTTACGAGTACTACGAAAGATAATAAACACCAAAAAAAACACGGTAACTCTATTTACTTTGCCTTTCTGAATAGCTTCACCGTCACCGTTGCGCTGTTTTGCCCCTGATGAGAATCTCTCTTTTTTTCCGTGCGGAAAAGTTAAAATCAGGGCAATTTGGCCCACGTGCCCCCGGAGGCACGGAGGGACGTGCACTGGCGCCAAGTTAGCGGAGCGGCACTGATTTTATACCGGGCCGGCAGGTTATCTTTAAACCACGCGTTGCGGGCGTCCCGGGCTATTTTCCGGGCTATAGCTTTTACTCCGGCAACCGTTGGTTTGGCGTGTTGGGGGATCGGGAGGGCCGTGCCTAGTTTTGCTTCGGCGTCGGCTTCCTCGTTCCCGGGGATTCCCGTATAGCCCGGAGACCATCGGACGTGTACGCGGTGCTTGTCCATAAAGCAATGGGCCTTTTTAAAAGCCCCTTGTAAACTGTCAGGGGCCGTACCTAAAAGGCCGTTAGCCACCGAGGTGTTATCGAGGCACAGGTAGAAAGCGCAGTTGCGGAAGCTCCAAACTGCTTTTCGGAGGCCCATCCGGGCCCCGACGCTCCTGGATAGGAGAGAGAGCCCGGAACACAATGATCAGCTTGTAGATGCAACAACGCGTCTGAATGGCGCAATCATTTTGTATTGCTCTACCGGGATATCTCGGTAGTGGGACCCTTGCTCGTCAGTTTACTGGCTAAATTGCAGTGAAACCATCTGGGTTCCAGTGGGTGCTGTCTTGCGGTGGCTAGCGGTGCTGTTTTACCCCACCTTGCAAGCCGTTTATCGTCGGAATCGGTGGAGGTTGCAGAATCAGAATGGGAGCAGCTATCGGCAACCACCCACAATCGTCCACGAACGCACGCGTCGGCATGCTTTGGAGAGTCCAGCTGGTCTTCCAGCATCATGCAAGGCGCTCAAGGCGTGGCACGCTAATCAATTCCCCGGGCCATGCCCGCCTGAGGAGCTACTGTTCCCCCGAGCTGCTATTGCTCGCGCACTGCGCCGCCAAGGTCTGGCACCGGGACGCAGCTGGTACGCTGAAGCTGAAATGCAGCCCTCCGCTGCATTCTTGCTGCCGTCACTCCTATTTTCATCAAATGCAGATCTCGGTTACCGAGTGTGCAAGACCGAAACTGCTATAACATAGTCGCCTGCAACTAGCACGCGACACCAAACAGGACTCCTCACAAACGCACTCACGACTGTCGATTGCACAAGCACCTATAATGTCTAATCGGGCCAGCAGGCTTGTTGTCAAGAACAAGGCTCGGGTTCAAGTAGGAAACAGAACCAAGATCGTCGTTCGACCTGCAAAGAACGCAGCTCCAAAGTCCCACCGGGTCATCCCGTTTGATCGCAATCTAGATGTCGTCGTCCGCAGTCGACCGCCTCGAACTGCGGCCGCTCGAACGGTTTTTGGTCCCCGAGGCAAGTTGATCCTGACGCCTTGGAGGGTAGTGCCATGCGCCAACACCGTCACATAGGGCGGGGGCGCCGGGTTGGACGGCAGCGCCAAGTCTTCCGTGAGGATCTCGAGGGAGCTCATCCACGACAGGATAAAATCTGGACCGTGCCCCAAGTCGCTCAAATCGAGATCGCGGCACCACGTCCGGCCCTCGGCAATGTCATGGAACGCAAGGGGGGACCCGTCCACCTTCAAATGGTGACCTCGGGCCTGGTCGCCGCAATGGAGTTGACGCTGCGGTTGGGCAGCTGGTGCTCGAGCCCGCCGGCGCCGTAGCGCGGCGCGACGTTGAATGACGAGGGGTTCGGGCGGCGCGCGCTCCGGGAGCTGGTTCGGTTTGGTCAGGAGCTGCTGCGCCGGCAGGGTCGTCTCGTCCAGGCTCAGCAGGCGCTCCGGGATGGGGCCTGGTACCTGACCCCACCCCCGCCGAGCCAGACGAATTACGGGTGCTAGAAAAGGATTCCGGGAAGTGGTCCGGCGAGGGACGGTTGAGGCGCGACAGAGCAGCTTGTGGACGGCCGAGTCGGCGTTCTCGCACTTCTGGAGCAGTAGCTGACATTGTCGCAGGCGAAGCAAGGGCTGGCTGCGTCCTTGTTGCAGACCAGGCATGGGCGGCGACGAATCGTGTCAACCGTAGTGGACGCCAATGTTCTTGCAGTTTTGCTGGTCGCCGACTTTTGCAAGTGCCAAGATGGAAAGCTGCATGAGTTTAGGCCTGGCCGCGGTCCAGTGGCCCAAGCAGACGTGGGCAGCAAACCTCCGCGGCGAAGAGGAGAGGCGTAGGCTAGGGTGGGGGAAATTCTGGTCTCGGGTCCCGTGTCTCGGCGGGAAAAAGGCATCCAAGAGAGCCGCCAAGTACGTTCGTTTTGATGTTAAAAAATTTGATATTAACTACAGAAATCGATCTCGTAATTACAGAGTCTCATGGGCCCGACGACATATTTTCCCTGTTTTCCTTTTTTTTTATCTTTTTATTTTCTGGCTAAAAGATGGCGCCCGGTGCGGATGCCGGCGCATATCGGTCGGTGACCGACTTGTGACACTCCGACGAACGGATGCGGCCGTCGGCGCCACGCCACAACGTGCGTTGCGCTGGCACGGCTTGAGTCGGGCGGAGATTTGTCACTAATGTACCTGGGCACCTACCTAACTGGGGCGCCAAAATTCAGCCACAAACTGCACTGGACCGCCTTGGCGTGTTCATTTTACTGAAATGGCAGGGTACTTGCTGGATATCCCGCCAGGGCGAACCGGAAAGCTTGAAACTGCGGAAGGACCTCACAACAACTATACGCGTACAAGGGAGAGATACAAGAAAGTCCCACAGGGCAACCAACGAAAGTCTGACGAGGGAGCCTTATGGGCAGGAGACTTCGGGGCCGTGGGCCGTGTTGCCAGAGACCGGCCGGTCGTCAGGACAGGGGCCAACATGCACTCGATATTCCCAATCCACTTCCATTTCAGCTGCTCCACAGCATGATAATGAGCCCATCTGGTAGGGGGAAGGCACCATCGAGTAGATGGAGCTGCATCGGAACCTAAGACATATTCGGCTAAAGGATCCAAGGCCACCACGTAGTCTTACCTGACAGGAGCAAATAACGCCCTTGCTGGGGAGCGGGGAAGGAGGAGGGTGGGATCATCTGGTTCGTTTTGGAGAGTGCCTACGGGGGGCCATGGAATGAACAGTTTTCTCCTTCCGTGGAATGAACTGCCTGGATGGTGTATATATACGGGAGCGAGGACGACAATTCTTGTTCGCCTCCTCTTGTCGCCACCAGCACCCCAAGCCCCCTCTCTCTGGATCCCTGCACAAGCAAAAGCCAAACCGTCCCAAAACCGCTTTTCAAGCCAGTCAAATTCACAATGGCCGTCCTCTCCAAGGTCTTCGTCTTTTTCGCTATGGCGTCCCTTACGACCTCGGCCCTCGCCCGCAGCCACGGCCGCCCCCAGCGTACCCTTCAGAGTACAGCTTCCCTTCCTTTGCCTT
>JNVV01000060.1:145395-165014 GCA_000733355.1 Falciphora oryzae
GGAAAACCCGCGGGATCGATGTCGGTGGGTATATAAGGGAAGCGATTGTTGGCGCCCCTCAACTGCAATACAAGCCTGTTCCACCCACTAAGCTTGGGGCCCCGACAGCGCTATTTATAGCGCCTGTCAGGGCCCAATCCAACTAACCGTGACCCTGCCAGACACTGTGACTGCGCTGCAAATCCCCGATTTGACCTCCGACTATTAATACGTCTTTGACCCCTTGTTACAATCTTAACCGCGTTTAAAGGCAAAGTCAATGCTCCTGCCAACGGCCTTTTCCCGGCAGCTAACGACGCCTTTAAAGCTTAGGGACCTACTCCGGTCAAACGCGGTCGTGGACGCCCGCGCAAGAATTAAACGCTACAAAGACGAGAAAGGAGGAAAACATTGTGCTATTTGTATTTAGTATCGAAGACGATGCCGTTTTTTTTTAAAAGGCCGGCATTTGTTACAGTTAGTAGGGCCTTAACTGTAGATAGAAGGAGTTGGGATTAGAAACCTTTATCGTTAAATAAAGGCGGAAGCTCCATAAGGTAGATCCCGCACAGGGATATCCCAAATCTTTGCAGGGCCAAGCCTCCGGCCTCCAACCTATTCCGAAAATCATCTTCCTACTACTCCAATTTCTTTGCCCTCGACTGCTTTGACAATTTCAAAAAGCAGGTTTTCTAACCGTTCGTTTCGTAAATTGCCTCCGGCGGAAGGGAAGCGATGCCAGCGTCGATAGACCGGGCGAGGGCTGCGCAAATTAATGCCGTTTGCTATTGCTTGCGGCTATAACTCGCAATAATCTCCGCCACGGCCGACCCAAAGGGCGGGCGCGTAAGCCGGGGGTGGGAAAGGAGGGAAAAGGAAAAAAAAAGGGCACCTGTGCCGGTGCTGCCGTCGTAAGTGCCTTCCTAGCCCTGTCCAGGCCCTGTCGGGGGTTGCGTATTCCGCAACGGGGACGGCGTAGTCGGTTGCGCTAACGCGCTGGGGGTCCGGGGCGGCGGCGGCGGGTTCCTCCAGGCCGACGGTCCGGCGAGAAGGGTGCGTGCCACCCTATTGGCCGAAGGGGGGCTATTGGCAACGGCATGCTGCCGTTGCCAGCGCCGTTGGCAGGCGTGGTTATTGGTGTTAGGTCGCTGATTGGCGGGTGTTAAGGAAATGTATGCAATTTGGCAGTGTGCACTAACAGCGCAATGCCAAGAATTGATAGGTTCGAGGAAGGATGGCCGCTGTCGTGGGTCGCAGGAACGGGGACGTGGCCTCGGTAAAGCTACTGTTCGACAAAGACGCGACTATCGAAACGAAGGATTCTCTCGGCGGGACACCGCTGCACCTGGCCGCGGGGGAACGGGCACGAGGCGGTCGCGAGGCTGCTGGCCGCGGAGCTGGGCGCCGATAAGGAGGCGAAGGACGATTTCGGGCGCACGCCGCTGCATTAGGCCGCGATAAACGGGCACGAGGCTGCTGCGAGTAAGCGATCTTGTAGTCTCTCGATGGTCGCAATGCGTCTGGAGATCAACAGGAGAGACTGTTCTAAGCTGTCTCTCAACCTATGCGATTCAACATTCAAGGAAGTTTGGGTATTCGGACCAGTACCTACGTCTTGAACTCGTCCCACAGTTCCCTCACCACTCGGGGCACTCCGGATTTCGCCTTGGGCTTGCTGGCCTTATAAAGCGCCTTTCGGTGGTCACCAAGTGTATCGACGGCCGACAGTATCGGCCCGCTCATGGGCTGGGCCGCCGCGGCGGGCGAGTCGGACGTGGGCGACGGATCCTGGGACAAGCTCCTCCTGTTCCCCCGACGGCTCCGGCGCGGATGGCTGGCTGGCAAGATGGTTCGGGGTGGACGCCGCTGTACTCAGCGATGCTCTCCGCGCCGCCGCACAGGCCGCGTTCCTTCTCGGGTTGGAAGTCCCCCCGGAGTTTCAAAACGCCGTCTAATTATTAGTCGCCATCCGCATTCCTACCCGACCCTGTCGATTACGACCAAAACCCGGCGCCAGAGAGTTCTCGAGCCTCCGCCCCCCTAAGCACTCGAGTTTTGTGAGAGAATGAAGTCCAACTGGGCAGGCCTCTTTCTTTTGGATATTAGAATTTAGATCCGTAGATGGGTTGACGAATCCCCTTTAAACATGTCCCATATTATCGCCACATCTATTCCGGAGCGTCGTCATCCCCTTCGGCCGTGGTGTTGGCAGCGACGAAGGGGGTAAGCACGCGGCAAATGGCGGAGGCGGAGCAACCGATTATCGACGACGACGGGCTCTCCTCGCCCGTGCAGCGCAGCTTCGAGGCAGGAGGAGGCGCAGCACCGGCTTGCTGGCCGGGAACGCGCGGCGGCGTGCGCGTCGGCACTGCAGAAGGCCAGGGCCCGCCGTTATGTCCCAGGCTGGCGCGCGAATCCTTAAAACGGGGCGGCGGCGGCGGCGGTGGTGGCGCTTCCTCCCTTGCCGCCCATCTGCGCCGTCGAGACTTGCCCGCGTCGAGCCAGGCGTTGGCGTCGGCAACATCCGACAGTCGCTTACTAGATCAGATATTCGCTTAAATTTCGTCCAAATCAGGCCGGCCGAGGTGGTCCCGGCCGACGAGCTCGAGGCGCCGACCAAGGAGGCCGGCCCGTTCGAGGCCTTACCCGACGCGGCAATCGTTAGCAATGGCGCGGTCGTATCCGGCGGCGAGGAAATCGGCAAAGTCGTCGAGGGTGACATCAAAAAGCTTCGCGGCATAGCGTCGACCCCGACGGCGACATCCTCGACTGCGGCGGCAACATCCTCGGCAACGTGCACACAACTTTGGCAAAAAGTCTCGGATGATCTTCAGGCAAGGCACCGACAGCGTGGCAGACGTGCGCGATGGGCATTCGCTGCCGAGGGAAAAAAAAAAGGTCTGCGTTCGACAGATATTCGCACAGCAACAACGTCTAGCCGGCCAAAAAAACTTTGCTACCCTTCCATCAGAGCCCCATCACGCTCTCCCAGCTTTCTTAAGCCGCTCCTCTATCTGCTCCCGCGGGGTCGGGAGCGATCTGAGACATGGCCATTTATGAAGCGAAGACTTCACCCGTGGTCGTTTCAGCAACGGCGCCAGAATGCCTCTGCCCGTTGACAAGGCACCCGGAGATGACATCGGGATGGAAGGGAAGAGGAAGTCGTGGCTGGCTGTTTCCTAGCCACCCGTGAGTATTTTGCCACATTTGTCTATCCCGGCTGGGGAACAAAAAAAAAAAAAAATACAAGTGACAGGTGGTACCAGGATGTCTGTTATTCCTACTCCCCAATCTTCTCCCTACTTCCCAAGTCCTTTCCCTACTCCCGCGTCCTTGTCCTCGTGCGCCATTCACGATTTAGGAGGGTGCTGGGCGTAGTAGATCTGCACCCCGGCCAGGGCGGACGCCAGGATCCCAAAGACGATGGTGGCGATGAAGATGACGAGGCCGATCCAGAAGGTCCAGTACTGCGCCGTGTTCCTGCTGTCGCGCCAGATGGTGGTCCAGTCGCGCGGGGGGTTCAGGTACTCGGAGGCGAGGTCAAGCAGCCGGTCGTTGTAGAACTTGAAAGACCGGAGCTTCAGCAGCCGCCCCTGCCGGGGGTCCCAGCCGTCAATGACGCCGTACTCGGGGTCCGCGTCGCGCCGGTCCGACAGCGCGAGCTGGTTTTCCTTTTCCAGAAGTGGCTGCGTGTCGTAGTCCCCGGGCGGCAGAAGGAGGTACAGGCTCTTGAGCGTCTCCTCGATCACCTCGAGCGGAATGGGGAAGAAGTGCGGCGGCGGCGGTGTTGCCGCCGTCGCCGCCCCTGGCGTTGTCGGTCCACCTGCTGTTGTCGGTGCCGTTGTTGTCGTCGCCGCCACAGCCGCTGGTGCCGCCGCCGCCGCTGGTATCGCTGGCGCTTGCCCCAAATTATCGGCGGGCTGTTGGGTTTGGACGGGAGGTGCGGCCACGGGAGCGGGTTGAGCACCATCGACGGCGGCGCTCTCTTGGTTCGCGGCATCTGCGGCGGTATCCCCGGCTTTATCGTTGGTGACTTGGGGAGGTATTGGTGTTGCGGGTGCCAGTTCCTCCTGCAGTGAATCGGCCGCATGGGTGCCAGCTGCTGTAGTTTCTTGGCTCTCATGCGGCGTACTCGAGAGAGGCATGTTTGCGATTTCGTCAGGAGCGCCGGTCTTCTCGGCCATTTCAGCAACAGGTGCACGCGCTCCTGGAACAGGCGATGCCGTCAAAAGTGCTTGCGGCTCCCGTTGCGAGCTTCTCGCTTCGGCAGCCTCGGCGACAGCAGCGGCAGTTTCTGAGGCCGCCTGGGTCGTGCCAACGAGAGAGGTGTTTGCAGTTCTTGGGGTCTCACGATGCGCGCCAGTCTTATCGGCCGTTTCACCCATAGCGGCGGGTACTTCAGGGGGCATAGGAGCCGCGGCGGTTTCTGCGCCCAAGGTTTGCTGAGGGGATAAGGCTCCAGTTCTCGAAGGCCTTGGGGCCGCGGGCTGCGGAGGGTGGCTGCCGGGGGAGCTGGAATTCGCCGGATTCGCAACAGCAGCCGCCGTCTCAGCGGCCGGACTGGGCGCCGGCGTCGCGCGTCGAGGCAAGTCCGCGAGCTCGATTCCCGCCCCTGGCCCTTCGGCCGGCCCAGCGCCGGCAACGGCTGGGGCGGCGGCAGGCCTAGAGTCTCCTCGTCTCAACAGCCTGGTGATAAAACCAAGTGACCGCTGAGCAGGAGAGGTAGGCTCTGCTGCTGACTCTGGGGACCTGAGTGTGGCGTCTAGTGCTGTCCCTGGTGCCGTCCCTGGTGCCGTTCCTGGTGCCGTTCCTGGTGCTGTGCCCGGTGCTGTATTTGGTTCTGGGGAATCCGCCGGGACGGCGTCACCATCAGCGGCCTCCTGAGGCGGCGCCGCTGCGTCCTGGCCCCCGTTCGGCTCCGGCTGCCCCTGCCTCCCTTTGGCCATGTTGTATGCATCCACGAGCCACCAGTGGTAGCTGAAGAGCAGCAAGGTCCTGATGGATCCGGTGCCCAGCCGAAACCTCCGAGCTCGCTCGGTGCCCTGCACCAGCACCAAGTGCTCGTTGAGGTACGACCCCCATCCCAGCTTTATGTTGGTGAGTCGCTTCAAGTTCGCCGCCGTTAGCGGCGGCCTCAGGCGAGCCTCGATGCTCGTGCTCTCGTTGAGCGCATCCGCCGACAGACCGGCCGCGGGCTCCTGGCCGGGTATCGGGTAAAACACGCCTTTGACGGAATCGCAGAGCTTGACGTCTCGGCCTGCCCAGTTGGGCCGCATGGACCTCCGGTTGATCATCAGCCAGAGAGAGATGACGAATTCAAGCAGGATCCCGAGCTTGGTGTCTTCCCACAGATCCAGCCCCTGCGGCGGCTCCTCGTCCCAGAGGTCCTTCCTGTGCGGCCTGATCGCTTTCATCTTGGCCGCCAGTGCTCGTACGGCCTCCACCATGGTGACGTCGGGTTTCTCCTTCATCAGCCTGACCGCCTCCATGAGGAGGTTGGCTACCTCCTCCCTGTCCAGGCCACGATACTCGTGGCGATCCCTCGTTTCTTCGCTCCAGCCCGTGCCCAGCTTGTGGCCATCGGTCAGTCTCGTCCATTCGCATTCGTTGATGGGGCGGACGAGGTCCTTGAGGTCGGTCTCTTGCTTCGACTTGAGTCTGGCGAAGAACTCGTCGTAGTGGCGGGCTTCGAGCACCTCGTCTGTGCGCCGCTCGTCTTCGGCGGTTGTTATTTGCCGCCCAAACAAAGCCTTGACGACCGCCGCTTTTTTCTCGTTCCACCTTCTCAGCTCAAGATCATCATCCATTTTGCCTGCCTGGCCTTCGCCTCTGGGCCTCCATGGGCTGGAGTCAAAATCGGAATGAGGTGGGATGGCGGGGCGCCTATGTAGACCAGAAATGGTCCTAGTCTCGGATTTCAGCCTTTCCCCTTTCGGTCTTGACTTGTGGTTGATCGCCGACCGGTTGCCCCAGAGATCTTTTCCAGCAACCACCACTTGGCTTTTTGGCCGTGCGCCCACCCAAAAAATCCAGCACAGCAATTTTGACCTGCACTTTAGCAGGTCAAAATTGAGAAATCATCCTCATCTATTGGATGCCGACGAGCAGGGCACGCAGCCACACAGCGCTAGCGGGCAGCGGAGGACAGGGAGTGGCTGCTGATCCCCGACATGGACTCTGCCATTTCTGTACGTACCTAGTAGCTTGAGCTGAGCCCCGGCAGATTTGAAGCATCGTCTGCGGTTGCGGCTGGAGGGTCCCGCAGATACAAAACGGCTGGGAGCCTTGCCTTATCGAAGCCCCAAGTAGCCTCTGTCAAATAACCGGATTGAATGCTTTGTCCTCGATCCCACTATCCAAAATCCACGCGCATTTGCATACAAGCGGAAGAAAAAAAGAAAAAAAAAAAAAGAAACTACCTGCTATGAAATCCCTTACAATCCCCCCAATCCTGCGGGGGGCTCTGCGCGTGGATGATCCGTGGACCATCATTGCTTTGGGAAGCGAAGTCCCGGCCCTAACCCCCGCCGAGCAAGAAGAATGGGTCAAGAGCCCAGCACGCAAATCCCTCCAGGAGCTGCTGCGCGGAGTGGACGTGAAACAATGCTCCCAGCGCCTGCCCATCGACCGCTTCGACGAGGGTGGCGGCGTCGTTCTGGAGCCCTTCAAGAAAAAGGATGGACAGAAAATCCTGCTCATCCGCTGCGAGAAACGCGTCTATCCCGTGGTGAAAGACGTGGTAGCCAGCCAGTCGATCCCGCACAAAGCTCGGCAGTATGACTTCAGCGAATGTCAAGTCATCCGAGGCCTCCGGAAAACGGCATTGGGGGCTCTTCCTTCGGACTGGGCGATGGTCGATGTGCTGATAGCCAGGTCTGCACTCTCATCTTTGGGCTGCCGGCTCACCGTCACTGGTTATTCCAAAGAGATGGGGGTTCAATCAACACACATGACCGTCGGGGGCATGATCCTGGTCGACGGGAAACTTTACGGGCTGGCGACCGGGCATGGACTGGCACGGCTACGTCCCATGTCTGCGAGCAAGCCCTCTGGCTTGGAGGGGAAAGCAGGAGAGGAGGAGCTCAAAGATGGGGCGGATATCATGGAGTTGGTGCTGAAGGAACGGCTGAAGATCTTCGACTCCGGGCCGTGCCGTCCCCAGGGAGTGCTCGGAAGTCCTGCCTATAAGGTCAAAGAGCCTGAGCGAGGTCCTCACGACAAGGGAAAGGAGTCCGAGGGAGGTCCTGCCGACAAGGGCAAAGAGCCCGAACGCGCCCAAGGCCCGGCTCAGGATGGTGATGATTCCCTTGGACACCCCATGCCAGTTAGTGGGCGGATCATCGCAACAAAGTATCCCATTCAGCAGAGATCTGAGCACGGTCGATACGAGCGCTCTGTGGACTGGGCTTTGCTGGAATACCGCGAAGACGACAACGGTGTGCCTCCGCCAAATAGCCTGTCCCACATGGAGCCGGTAGACGACGTCCTCTGGCCCAAGCTGGTGAATAGGGAGGAGACCGCGAGCTCAGACAAAGGTCGCCACCGGTCGACAAGCTTCGAAGGCCAAGTCTCGACGAACTTCATACACCAAGTCATGCCCCGGGCAGACATAGACGAGCTCCTGTCGAGCCAAAGCAAGTTCCTGTGCGCAGTTGTCACGCCGCGCGTGGTTGTTCCCGGCTTTATTACGGCAGGTACAGCCTCGGTCATCCTTAACGGCGCGATGTTTGCTGCCCTCCGGGTCTACACCAAAGACCCGATAGGTATGTGAAGATGTCATTCCAGGTTCACACACAGATACACTAGCACGGAAATTAGCGCTGACGTATTCGAGTAGAGGGTGGCGACTCGGGGTCATGGGTCTTGGTGAACGGCCGCTGCTGCGGCGTCGTCTTCGCGGCGTTCGACGCCCAGACATCCGCCGCCAGCCCGGACCCTGAGGCCTCCCACAAACCGGACCCTGAGCTTGGCCTCTCGGGAGCCTACGTAATTCACATCCAAGACGTTCTCGACAGTATAAAGGAGGCACTCTCCGCCACTACTGTCCGGCTGCCAAGTAAACTCGACTGGCAAATCTCCACCCTCCGTTCACGTCGTCGGGGGCCGGAATGGATAGACAAGGAGATTTTCAGGGACAGGTACCTTGGGATGGAGCTGTTGCTCGCTCGGCAAAAGTCGGAGGCGCTCGGCGTCAAGGCCGAGGAAGTCCGGCTTGACCCCACTACGGCCGCCGCGTCCTTGACGGGCCTTCTAGCCCCGCAGTACAGCAGTGGCGGCTCTTCCGGCAGGAGGCTGGAGTTCCTGACAGGCCTCCGGCTCGAAACCCTGGGCCGGCTGCTCTTGCTCGGCGAGGTCTGCCCCCTTGCTCCGGCGCTGCGAGTCGGGCTTAAGCGGTGGATTCAGGGCTACCGCAAATACCGTCTCGAGAACACACGCAGCTTCGCCTGCTCACTTATCCTTGAACGCTGCATCCATACGCAGGCGGGCGAGAACCTCCTTGGGCTCTTGGTTGTTCTCTGGAAGTTCCAGCGCCCAGAGACAGGACACCAGGACAGCGATGAGCGAGAGCGACGGATAGTTTGGCTGGCGCAACTCCTTTCTACGCTGTTCGAAGGGATGAGAGGAATCATCCCCACCACCGCTGTGCCCAGCCTCGACCAGTTGCAGTCATTTGTGCACACCATCGTCGCGGCGTTTCGGGACAAAGACCTCAAGCATTTATACCTGGTCCGAGGAACGAACCAGCGCACAAGCCGAGAGCCCGCTAACGCCGTGTCCTGGGCTTTAGACGGAGAGCTGCGCCTCAGCGTTTGGCGGAGGGCGCTGAGATTCCGAGTCCCTGAGGTCCCTGAGGTCCTTTTAATCACCAACAGAACTCCCCAGCGCGAGCGGCGGCGCGCCACGGGCGGTGCCACGAGTGGTTCCGGAGTCATTGGGACCGGTGGTAACGACGACACGTCGCGGTGGGAAATACGGAGCGTGGCTGAGGTGCTGGGAAAAACCGGTATGGGCAGGGAGGTGTGGAACCACACCGTAGTTTCGACAGCGCGCCTGCTCATTCTGATGCACCGCCTTGCGAGCACCTCGGACAGAGCGACCAAGGCGATTGTATGCGGCGGCTCCTTCTCCTCGCTAGGTGGCTTCTACGCCGCTGTCGTTCTTGGCCTTGAGGTTGAGGTCAGGGGGCGCTACGATAGTCCATCGACGCCGCTAGTGGCTTCAAGTTATCTTCCATATCGAGAGGAACTGGAAAACCTCGCTAGCGGGAAGCGGCTACCATCCGACGTCTTTGTCTTCCCGGACGGCCCAGATGTGTGCGAAATCATTGACCGCAGCGACTGGGTGCCACTACCTTCGCCATCGACAGATCCATCGCAGCAGGCTGAGAACCCACCGCTAATGACAACGGGCCTGAAGACCGCATCAACACCAGAGGCAACTCCCAGGGCCCGGCAGCCGTCGCAGGTGGGAAGGAGTTCTCGAAACGGGCACGAGGCTGTCGCGAAGCTGCTCGTGGAGGCGGGCGCTAACAAGGAGGCGAAGGCGTGGGAGAAGGACGGGGCCCAGTGGCTGACGCCGCTGCACTGGGCCGCGGCTAACGGGCGCGAGGCGATCGCGAAGATGGTCGCCGTGGAGCTGGGCGCCGACAAAGAGGCGAAAGATGAGGCAGGGCGGACGCCGCTTCACTGGGCCGCAGCTAACGGGCACGAGGCGGTCGCGAGGCTGCTGGCCGTGGAGCTGGGCGCCGATAAGGAGGCGAAGGATAAGGCAGGGAGGACGCCGCTTCACTGGGCCGCGGCTAACGGGCACGAGGCGGTCGCGAGGCTGCTGGCCGTGGAGCTGGGCGCCGATAAGGAGGCGAAGGGGGGCGGTTTCGGGCAAACGCCGCTGCATTGGGCCGCGAGGAACGGGCACGAGGCAGTCGCGAGGCTGCTGGCCGAGCTGGGCGTCGACAAGGAAGCGAAGGATAAGAACTGGTGCGCGCCGCTACATCTGGCCGCGGAGAACGGGCACGAGTCGGTCGTGAGGGTACTGGCCGAGCTGGGCGCCGATAAGGAGGCGAAGGACCGCCTCGGGCGCACGCCGCTGCACGTTGCCGCGGACAACGGGCACGAGTCGGTCGCGAGGCTGCTGAGGACGCCGCGCAGAACGGGCACGAGCCGGTCGCGAGGCTGCTAAGGACGCCGCTGCACCGGGCCGCGGCGAAAGGCCGCGTGGCCGTCGCGAGCTTTTTTAAATAACGATTATACCACCCCCCCACCTACCACCTACTACCTACCTTTATTTATATACTTAAAACGTAGCAAATGGACGGTTTAAAAAATATTATTTAATTAATATTAAATGGTGGAGCTCCGTGTGGCAATTTTACGAGGTGCTTTTTTAGATTTATAACGTTTTAAATTTCATTTTCACGAGTTAGCCCTCGCGTTTAAATATCGCTTTCGCCCAGTTAATAGTAGCTAAAAAATAATAATCGAAGGGGTATTTACTATAAAGATGTAAGCGGATTTAACAACTGTTAGCAGCAATTTGTATTAACCGTGCATTTGTTAATACCTAGTACCTGCAAACTAATTGAACAATTTTCCACTCCGTCGGCCGTTAGCGGGTTTTTAAACCGCGGTTTTACGCGTAAAACGCCTTTCAAACGCGCAGGGATTAATTTCGAACGCTGTTTTTGTTAAAAGGGCAGCCAGAGGTCGCACGACGGGCAAAGGCATTAGCACGGGGAATCCGGATAGCCAGGGACTCCGCGGCAAAGAGGCCCCGCCTCTCTAACACGGAGGGTCCGGCACGGGGATCACCAGTTATGCACGGAGGCGGTGCGAGTTACGAATTAAAGCCCGGCACCGGGGTTTGCCTTGTACTGCCGCACCCCGCGGCCTCCGTAAATGGGATATATTTATCTAAAAGGCTCGCACGAGGAGCCTTTCCGTTGTGTTTAAAAAATAGACGATTTTGGATATAACGTAGTTCACAAGCGAATGCCACACACAAACGAATGCCACACCCACACCCGACTTCCATTTTATCGACGCGCATACCAACCCAACAACGCTAGAAATCCATTCAAACTATTCGGAACTGTATACATCGGACATTTCTACTTCTTCCTAATAAATGCGCGCATTGTGTCCGGTTTTGCCGCAGGTGCCACATCGCCGACGAATCGTCGTCGCCCTCCTTTTTTAACCCCCATAATCGCGCATTTCTTACTGTAACTATCCATCCAGCTCCTACTGGTCCAAAACATTTCGTACCTCGTCAATAGTAAATAACCCTCCAAATCGGACACGTGTTTTTTTAACCCTCCGGCGTTTGCTTAGTGCTTCGTTCGCCTTTCGTAACTTAAAGCACTTTTTTTCCAAAAGGTTAACCCGATGCATAATTACCTTAGCCCCTTTCGCAAACTGGTCTACAACTGCTAGCATAAATGTCGGAAAGCTGCTTTAATGATTAAAGATTCGAATTTTAATATGTTCGGATTGCGAAATTGCTTTACTAATTGTCCGGGGCGTTTTAAAGGTTTAAGGTTCGGGGTCGTTTAAAAGCGTCTTCGGAGGAGTTAAAATCCGTAGCCTTACATCCAGCTTTTCTAAAACCAAATCCGAATTGAAAGGAGCAAAGCCAGCCTTTTAAAAGCTTCTTTGGATATTTTTTTTAGTTATAAAATTAAAAAATGCCAGTTTAAACGCCGAAAGGAACTCGACCTTAGTTACGTAATTAACGTACGACTTTATTAAATCCTCGATTTATCAACTGTACGCTTTTTTTATTAGGCTAAAGCGCCCTCGTGGTGCAGTGGTTCAGCACTAGGTGGTCCTCTTCGGAGGGCGCAGGTTCGATTCCTGCCGAGGGCACCAGGTCTTTTTGTGTTTCGCGCGAACGTGCACAAAAAGGCCTCGAACTACCCCGACGTCCCACGTGACGAACCCACAAAGGAAGCCCCACAGACAACAACCCTTATCAACTATCGACGAACCCACAAACCCGCATCGAAGGAAAAAGCCACTCGTTAGGCTTGCATCACGGGGTCTCTTCCCCGAACCGTGCCCGCACCCCTAGATTGGTCACCTAGGAGGCGTGCGTGCACGTGGGAAACAAAAGAACAAACAAGCACGAGGATAAACCGGACTGGTCCACCGGGATAAGCTGCACCGATATCGAAGCGAGGTTAAACCGAAGATACCAATTCCGATAAAAGAGATAACGCCTGATAACAGAGTGGGACGGACAGAAGATGGCATTTAACGAAGGGAACAAAGGGTACGCCGCGACGAGGCGGCGGGCTCTATGCAGGAGACAAGGGGCTAGCTAGCGAGCCCCGGCTTGGATGGAGTGGAACCCACTGGATTTGGACCTCGTTAATAGGCACGCTCGTGGTCGTGCAGGGTGCACGCTCGTGTTCGTGCTTGTTTAATTACTAATGTTCTTAGATAGTTACAAGGAACTAGCACACGAAGCGGACTCGCAGCGAAGTTGTTGATAGGAGAGTTTCACCCGACCTTATTCAACGATCTGTCGGATCGGAGGCACGGTTTGTATCCTACTAGCTACCCCGAACAGAAGATACTCCCTATGGCCTATAGAGGTCGAACAGGGTAAATAAATCTATATATTAGGCTAAAGCACCTAACGTCAAGCGGCTAAAAGAAATAAAACGAATACGGAAGCATGTAAAGCGTAATAATATTATATTTTTTTTAGCAATAAAGCTCGAAATCCGTTAAATAGTAGCTTTCGTAGCCGTTTAGCATTAACAAACGATATAACCTCGTAGAATAAACTGCAATGTGTTTATCGAAATGCCGGATCCATTCCAAGCCGAGTTCGTTCGTAGTCCACCCGTTGGAATTTGTTGCAATAACCTAATTGCGTAAGAAGTCGGTTTCCGAATACCAATTAGCTAAATGGTACTGCCTTTTAACGATAACGTGGTCCATCACCGAGTGGATCACCGACACGCGTTTACGCGTCAATTGAACTTCATCCACGAATATTTCCACAACGAACAATGGCAAACACAAGCGACGAAAGCAGGGTCATTTTGGCCCTTCATGCCATCAATTCGGATCCAAAATTGAGCGTCCGGGGTGCCGCCAAAATCTACGCGGTCAACTATTCGACTCTCGTCCAGCGCAAAAGCGGCCAACCTGCTCGACGTGACAGCGAGCCCAACTCTCGGAAATTAACGGAATCCGAAAAGGAGGCGTTTGTCAAATACATACTTGAGCTGGATTCTCGCGCGTTTCCTCCCCGGCCTTCTGGTGTTAAAGGTATGGCCAACCGACTGCTCGCCGAACGCGACGCGGGCACCGTCGGCAAGTGCTAGGTTGAGAGGTTCGTCAAACGCCGCGCAAAGCTCGGCACGCGTTGGATTCGAAAGTACGATTACCAAAAGGCTAAATGCGAAGATCCCAAGCTCGTTTTTGCCTGGTTCAACCTTATGCGGAATACTGTAGCCAAATATAGCATCCTGGATAACGACATTTACAATTTCAACGAAACCGGCTTCCTTATAGGCATAATCGCGGCCGTTATAGTTATTACAATATCGGAAGGCCGTAGCAAAGCAAAGCTGGTTTAGCCTGGCAACCGGGAATGGGCTACAATCATTTAAAGGGTTAATTGTTGCGGTTAGGCGATCCCCCTTTTTATTATCGTTAAAAGGCAGTACCACCTAGCCAATTGGTATTCGGAAACCAACCTCCCACGTAATTAGGTTATCGCAATTAGTTTTAATAGATGGATTACGAACGAACTCGGCTTGGAATGGATCCAGCATTTCGATAAACACATTATATCGCGCACGAAAGGCATACATCGTTTGTTAATGCTAAACGGACACGAAAGCCACCACTTAACGGATTTTAAATTCTACTGCTAAAAACATAACATTATTACGCTTTGCATACCTCCGTATTCGTTTTACTTCTTTTAACCGTTTGACGTTAGGTATTTTAGCCCAATAAAAAAAGCGTACGGTTAACAAATTGAAAACTTAATGAGGTCGCACGTTAACTACGTAACCAAGGTTAAATTCCTTTCGGCGTTTAAAGCGGCATTTTTCGCTTTTATAACTAAAAAAACATTTAAAAAGGCTTCCGAAAGGCTGGCTTTGCTCCTTTCAATCCGGATTCGGTTTTGGAAAAGCTGGATGTGAAGTTACGGACTCCAACTCCCCCAAGGACGCCCCTAAACGACCCCGAACCTTAAACTTCCAAAACGCCCCGGACAGCCAAAAAAGCAACTTCGCAATCCGAACATATCAAAACTCGGATTTCCAATCACCAAAGCAGCTTTCCAACTCCTATTTATACGGCTGTGGACCAAATTGCAAAGGGGGCGAAAGCGATAATGCATAAAGTGGCCCTTTTCCGAGCCGAAATGTCCACGTTTAAAAAGGCGAACGAGGCATTAAGCAAACGCCGGAGGGCCAAAAAAACACGTGTCCGATTTGGAGGGTCACTTACCATCGACAAGGTACGAAATGTTTTAAACCAACAGGAGCTGGATGGATAGCTATAGCAAAAAATGCGCGATTATAGGGGTTAAAAAAGGAAAGCGACGACAACTCGTCGGCGATATGGCACGTGCGGCAAAACCGGATACAATGCGCGCACCTGTTAGAAAGAAGTAGAAATGTTTAATGTAACGTAATCCACAAGCGAATCGATCACACAAGCGAGTCGATCACTTGAAAATCCCATATTAAACGCGGTTTTCGACACCCCTGTTAAATCGACCAATTTTAATCCAAATTCGATGCAATTTTATATGCGAGTTTATAATTATACAGTCGATTTATTGTAATTAACGTGGTTCATCACCGAGTGGGTCATATCAGCGAATGGGTCACGACACCCCGACCTTTGGACAATTAACTCGCATGCCAACCCAACAACGCCAGCAATCCATTCAAACTATTCGGAACTGTATACATTAGACATTTCTACTTCCTCCTGACAGGTGCGCGCGTTATGTCCGGTCTTGCCGCACGTGCCACATCGCCGACGAGTTGTCGTCGCCCTCCTTTTTTAACCCTTATGGTCGCGCATTTTTTGCTATAGCTGGTTATTTAACTCCTGCTGGTCTAGAACATTTCGTACTTCGTCGATAGTAAGTGACCTTCCAAATCGGACACGTGTTTTTTTGGCCTTTCGGCGTTTGCTTAGTGCTTCGTTCGCCTTTTGAAGCGTAGATACTTCGGCTCGGAGAAGGGCCACCTCGTGCATTATCGCTTTCGTCCCTTTTGCAATTTGGTCCACAGCCGCTAGCATAGGTGTTGGAGAGCTGCCTTGGTGATTGGTGATTTGAGTTTTAATATGTTCGGATTGCGCAGTTGCTTTTTTGGCTGTCCGGGGCGTTTTGGAAGTCCAAGGTTCGGGGTTGTTTAAAGGCGTCCTTAGGGGAGTTGGAGTCCGTAACCTCACATCCAGCTTTTTTAGAACCGAATCCGGATTAAAAGGAGCAAAGCCAGCCCTTCGAAAGCCTCTTCAGATGTTTCTTTCGGTTATGGAGTTAAAAAATGCCGCTTTAAACGCAGAAAGGAATTCGACCTTAGTTACGTAGTTAACGTGCGACCTTATTAAGTTTTCGATTTGTCGACCGTACG
Organism: Falciphora oryzae; assembly: GCA_000733355.1. Lineage (NCBI taxonomy): Eukaryota > Fungi > Ascomycota > Sordariomycetes > Magnaporthales > Magnaporthaceae > Falciphora > Falciphora oryzae. The sequence continues at coordinate 160,994 of JNVV01000060.1, forward strand.
CCCGCTTTATTGGGCCGAAGCACCTAACGTCAAGCGGCTGAAGGAAGTGAAACGAATACGGAGGCATGCAAAGCGTAATGATGTTGTGTTCCTGGCAGTAGAGCTCGAAATCCGTCGAGTGGTGGCTTTCGTGTCCGTCCAGCACTAATAAACGATAGGGGCCCTTCGTACGCGACGCAGTGTGTTTGTCGAAATGCTGAATCCATTCCAAGCCGAGCTCGTTCGTAGTCCACCCGTTGGAATTTGTTGCGATAACCCAATTGCGTGGGAGGTCGGTTTCCGAATACCAATTGGCTAGGTGGTATTGCCTTTTAACGATGATGAAAGGGGGGATCGCCTAACCGTAATAGTTAACCCTTTGGATAATTGTAGCCCATTCCCGGTTGCTAGGCTAAACCAGCTTTGCTTTGCCACGGCCTTCCGATGTTGTAATAACCATAACGGCGGCGATTATGCCTATAAGGAAGCTGGTTTCGTTGAAGTTGTAAATGTCGTTATTTAAGATGCCATATTTGGCTACAGTGTTCCGCATAAGGTCGAATTACGCGGAAACGAGCTTGGGATTTTCGCATTTGGCCCTTTGGTAGTTGTACTTTCGAATCCAGCGCGTGCCGAGCTTTGCGCGGCGTTTGACGAACCTTTCGACCCAGCATTTGCCGATAGTGCCCGCGTTGCGTTCGGCGAGCAGTCGGTTGGCCATAGCTTCAATACCAGAAGGCCGGGGAGGAAATGCGCGAGAATCCAGCTTGAGTATGTATTTAACAAGCGCCTCCTTTTCGGATTCCGTCAATTTCCGAGAGTTGGGCATGCTGTCGGGTCGAGCAGGTTGGCCGCGCTTTCGACGCTGCAAAGTCGAGTTCGCGACCTCGTAAATTTTTGCAGCCTCCCGCACACTCAATTTTGAGTTGGATTGCAAAGCCCGAAGGGCAAGAATTACCCGGCTTTCGTCGTTTTCCGTTGGCATTGTTGTTGGTGGAGGAATTGGTCGCGAAAGAAGAAGTGTCGCGTGGTCGCGTGTTTTGACCTATTCGCTGATATGACCCACTCGGTGATGAACTACGTTATTTTAAATTTTATAATATTAAATTAGGTTTAGTATTAGAAAAAACCGTTTTTACAGGGATTATTTTAACGCGTTTTTTTATATTTCACCCGGGTTAGGGTTATTATTAATATTGGGAGGTCAAATCGGGGATTTGCAGCGCAGTCACAGTGGCCAGCAGGGTCTCGGTTAGTTGGATTGGGCCCTGACAGGCGCTATAAATAGCGCTGTCGGGGCCCCAAGCTTAGTGGGTGGAACAGGCTTGTATTGCAGGTGAGGGGCGCCAACAATCGCTTCCCTCATATACCCACCGACATCGATCCCGCGGGTTCTCCGCCGTGGGGGCTTCCGGTGCCGCAAGCGATTTTCCGAAAAATTATTTTGTATGGGGTTTCCAAAAAATCGACCCACGACCACCAAACCCATCTCCGCGTTGAGCCTCCAATTCTGACTTTAAGGGGGATACCGGCGCATTCGGTCCATAAAGCCGTTACAACGGTTATAATCCCTACGGCTTTATACGGAGCCGAAGTATGGTACAGGGGTAAAACTAAACCACACCCGTACAAGCCGGCACAACAGCAAAGTACCCGGCAAGGCCATTTAATCGAACGGGTCGATAAAGCCTTACAAGCGTCCCTCCGGGCAGTGGTTCCAGCTTGGAAAACCATACCGATAAACGCTTTGCATTACGAATCCGGCATTCCTGGCGCCGAAGTGCTTTTGGAACAAGCCCGCCTCCGTTTCGCGGCCCGCATAAAGACGGTTCCGGAGGATCACCCCCTGGCCGCAGCCGCCAAGCCGATTTTCAATGCCCGGGGGCCTAGGGCAGGCCTGCCCGGCAGGCTTACGACCTCGCTGCAAAGGACGGCTGGACTCCTTCCGGCGTGCACCCGCCCGGCTTACCTCCCTTATAGATATACGGGGCTTACGGTGGCCACACAAGAAAAGCAAGCAGCCGCCAAAGCATTTATGGCGTGGCTTCGCACCCTCCCCCCTACCGACGTTATAGTATATAGCGACGGGTCCAAAGCGGAAAACGGGGCAGTTGGTTACGGCTGGGTAATCCACCAAGCCGGCCAACGCAAACTTTCCGGGCACGGCCGGCTAGCGCACCCGGCGGAAGTGTTCGACGGCGAAGCGGAAGGGGGCCGGATGGGCCTCCGTAAAGCCGTTCGGAGCTTCCGCAACTGCACTTTTCACTTGTGCCTCGATAACACCTCGGCGGCTAACGGCTTTTTAAGCACGGCCCCCGACAGCTCACAAGGGGCCTTTAAAGAAGTCCATTACTTTATGGATAAATACCGGGTACACGTCCGTTGGTCTCCGGGCCATACGGGAATCCCCGGCAACGAAGAGGCCGATACCGAAGCAAAGCTGGGATCGGCTTTGTCGATACCCCAACACTCCAAGCCAACGGTGGCCGGAGTAAAGGCTTTAGCCCGGAAGATGGCCCGGGATGCCCGAACCGCCTGGTTCGAAAACAACCTACCGGACCGGTACAAAACTATAGGCCTCCCGCCGGCACCACGGCCTGCACCCGAAGCTTTGCAGTTGCACCGGAAGGTGTTACAGCGGCTAATAGCCGCACGCACGGGGCATGGGGATTTCGACTGGTACCACCGAAAGTTCCAGCACGAAAACGACAACCCGTGCCGGTGCGGAAGAAACAAGTCCCCCTCCCACCCTGTATACTGCAGGCTGGCTAGGGCGGCAGAAAACAAGTGGCCCACAACGGACCCCTCCCCGGCCTTTGATAGGCCCGGATATTGGAAACAGCTATTGCAAAAGCCTTTCCTTTTTGCTTCGTTCGTCGAAGCTACCAACTATTACACTATCGCTGGGCGATAGTAACAGGGCTTAAATAGCCCGCATATAACCTATTTTCCTTTTCCCTCTGCACTCTTCACTTTTCCTTTGTACTATTTGGACCAACAGTAGGCTCGTTAGTCCCCTGCACCTCCGGCCGGGCCCAGGGGGGGTTTATTGCGATCCCTCCCGCCACACCCGGCCTCACTCTTTTTCCGGCACTCTGCCGGCCGACAGCTTTCACTACCACCAACAGCAGCGCTTACAGCGCCCCGGCGTTTATTCGCCCCTTTTGCCGATTGCCCGCTCACCAACAAGGAGCGCCGGAATGCGGCCCGAACTCCGTGTGCCTTGGGCTTGCCCCTTGGTTTGATTTTGTTAGCCGCCTTGATAGCAACACGTAGCCTAGTGTCAAGCTTAGGTAGCGCTAGCACGTCGTATGCCCCCTGGGAGGCAGGGACTGGTAGATCCCGATTTTCCGACGTTAAATAAACTCTCTCTCTCTCTCTCTCTCTCCAATTCTGACTTGTGCAAATTGACTCCTGACTAATTCTGTGTAGGGTAGATGTGCAGGGTAGGCGAGTCAGTGCGACCCACAACGGCTGACTTGGGTGCTTAGGCATCCTACAGGGGCTACAGGCCACCTTCAGGCTTTCAGTAAGCGCTATAGATGCTGTAAGCCACCCCCGGGTACGCTATAAGCCCTGCCCGCTACTCCTGTGCACAACCCCACAACAGTACAGGGTAGATAATCTAATAAGAGTAGTACATGGTAGGTTGGGCCTATGCACCCAACCTAAGCTAAATACATTAGTTCTTTTAACAGTTATAAAATTTAGGATAATTACAATAAATCGACTGTATAATTATAAACTCGCATATAAAATTGCATCGAATTTGGATTAAAATTGGTCGATTTAACAGGGGTGTCGAAAACCGCGTTTAATATGGGATTTTCAAGTGATCGACTCGCTTGTGTGATCAACTCGCTTATGGATTACGTTATATAGTTCCGAGTAGTTTTAATGGATTGCTGGCGTTATTGGGTTGGCATGCGCGTCGATTAACCGGAGGTCGGGTGTGGGTGATCCATTCGGTAATGTGATCCACTCGGTGGTGGACCATAGTCTCAGTAACTCAGACCAGTGTGGCGCGAAGTTCCCCAAGTCC
>JNVV01000060.1:191252-212011 GCA_000733355.1 Falciphora oryzae
CCACGGCCCGCACCCGAAGCTTTACAGCTGCACCGGAAGGTATTACAGCGGCTGATAGCCGCACGCACGGGGCACGGGGACTTCGACTGGTACCACCGAAAGTTCCAGCACGAAAACGACAACCCGTGCCGCTGCGGAAGAAACAAGTCCCCCTCCCACCCTGTATATTGCAGGCTGGCTAAGGCGGTAGAAGACAAGTGGCCTACAACGGACCCCTCCCCGGCTTTTGATAGGCCCGGATATTGGAAACGGCTATTGCAAAAGCCTCTCCTTTTTGCTTCGTTCGTTGAAGCTACCAACTACTACACTATCGCTGGGCGGTAGTAACAGGGCATAAAAAGCCCGCATACAACCTATTTCCTATTCCCTTTTTCCTTTTTCCTTTTTCCTTTTTCCTTTTTCCTTTTTCCTTTCATCTTTTCCTTTGTACTATTAGGACCAACAGTAGGCTCGTTGGTCCCCCGTATCTCCGGCCAGGCCCAGGGGGGGTCCCGAGGTCCCTTCCGCCACACCCGGCCTTACTTTTCTTCCGGCACGTTGCCGGCCGACAGCGTCCACTACCACCAACAGCAGCGCTTACAGCGCCCTGGCGTTTATTCGCCCTTTTTGCCGATTGCCCGCTCACCAACAAGGAGCGCCGGAATGCGGCCTGAACTCCGTGTGCCTTGGGCTTGCCCTATGGTTTGACTTTGTTAGCCGCCTCGATAGCAACACGTAGCCTAGTGTCAAGCTTAGGTAGCGCTAGCACGTCGTATGCCCCTTGGGAGGCAGGGACTGGTAGATCCCGATTTTCCGACGTTAAATAAACTCACTTACTCACTTACCGATATCGATCCCGCGGGTTTTCCGCCGTGGGGGCTTCCGGTGCCGCGCGCGATTTTCCGAAAAATTATTTTGTATGGGATTCCCAAAAAATCGACCCACAGCCACCAAACCCATCTCCGCGTTGGGCCTTCAAATCTGACTTGTGCAAATTGACTCCTGATCAATTCTGTGCAGGGTAAATGTGCAGGGTAAGCGAGTTAGGGCGACCCACAACGGCTGATTTGTGTGTTTAAGCATCTTACAGGGGCTATAAGCAGCCTTTAGGCTTCCGGTAGGTGCTGTAGATGCTGTGAGCCACCCCTAGGCACGCTATAAGCTCTGCCCGCTATTCCTGTGCACAACCCCACAACAGTACAGGGTAGATAATTTAAAGAGAGTAATGCAGGGTAGGTTGGGCCTATGCACCTAACATTAGCTGAATACATTAGTTCTTTTAACACCTTTTCACCCCACTTTGTTGATATCGATATCAGCATGCCACGAACAAATATCGAACCGGAAAAGGAATTTACAAAAAACGATAACGTGGTTCACAAGCGAGTCGCGCACACAAGCGAGTCGCGCGTTTTCCATCGCGATTCGCGTCTCCCACTTCCAACCTTAATTTCTTAACAACCACAAATGGCTTCGACATCCAAAGAAGCTAGGATTGTTTTTGCCATACGGGCAATCCAATTTAATGCACAATTGAGTGTGCGAGAGGCAGCCAAAATCTACGACGTTCTTGAATTTACGTTACGCGACCGACGCCGCGGCCGATTTGCTCGACGCGACAGCATACCCAAATCCCGGAAATTGACGGAATCCGAAAAGGAGGCGTTTGTTAAGTATATACTCGAGCTGGATTCTCGCGCATTTCCTCCCCGGCCTTTTGGTGTTGAAGATATGGCCAACCGACTGCTCGCCGAACGCGACGCGCGCGCCGTCGGTAAGAACTGGGTCGCGAACTTCGTCAAACGCCGCGCAGAGCTCGGCACGCGCTGGATTCGAAAGTACGATTACCAAAGGGCCAAATGCGAAAATCCCAAGCTTGTTTCTGCATGGTTCGACCTTGTGCGGAACACTGTGGCCAAATATGGCATCCTGGATGACGATATTTATAACTTCGACGAAACCGGCTTCCTTATGGGCATGATCGCCGCCGTTATGGTCATTACAACGTCGGAAGGCCGTGGCAAAGCAAAGCTGGTCCAGCCTGGCAACCGGGAATGGGCTACAGTCATCCAAGGGGTTAATTGTTGCGGTTGGGCGATCCCCCTTTTTATTATCGTTAAAGGGCAGTACCACCTAGCCAATTGGTATTCGGAAACCGACCTTCCACGCAATTGGGTTATCGCAACGAGTTCTAACGGGTGGATTACGAACGAGCTCGGCCTGGAATGGATCCAACATTTCGACAAACACATTGCGTCGCGCACGAAAGGCCCCTATCGTCTGTTAGTGCTGGACGGATACGAAAGCCATTATTCGACGGATTTCGAGCTTTATTGCCAAGAATATAACATTATTACGCTTTGCATGCCTCCGCATTCGTTTCATTTCCTTTAACCGTTTGACGTCGGGTGCTTCGGCCCAATGAAGCGGGCGTACGGTCAACAAATCGAAAACCTGATGAGGTTATACGTTAGCTACGTGACCAAAGTCAAGTTCCTTTCGGCGTTTAAAGCGGCATTTTTTAACTTTATAACCGAAAGAAACATCCGAGGAGGCTTTCGAGGGGCTGGCTTTGCTCCTTTTAATCCGGATTCGGTTTTGGAAAAGCTGGATGTGAGGCTACGGATTCCAATTCCCCCAAGGACGCCCCTGAACGACCCCGAACCTTGGACTTCCAAAACGCCCCGGACAGCCAGGGAAGCAATTTCGCAATCCGAACACATTAAAACTCGGATTTCCAATTACCAAAGCAGCTTTCCGACATCTATGCTAGCGGTTGTGGACCAGTTTGCGAAAGGGGCCAGGGCAATCATGCATCGGGTCAACCTTTTGGAGGAAGAGTGCTCTAAATTACGAAGGGCGAACGAAGCACTAAGCAAACGCCGGAGGGCCAAAAAAACACGTGTCCGACTAGGAGGGTCACTTACCATCGACGAAGTACGAAATGTTTTGGACCAGCAGGAGCTGGATGGATAGTTACAGCAAGAAATGCGCGACTATGGGGGTTAGGAAAGGAAGGCCACAACGACTCGTCGGCGATGTGGCATTTGCGGCAAGACCGGATACAATGCGCGCACCTGTCAGGAAGAAGTAGAGATGTCCGATGTATATAGTTCCGAGTAGTTTGAATGGAGTCCTGGCGTTGTTAGGTTGGTATGCGCGTTAATTAACCGGAGGTCGGGTGTGGGTGCGCGACTCGCTTGTGTGCGCGACTCGTTTGTGAACCACGTTAAACCTAACCGCGTTAAATATATTAATAGCAGCGACCAACTTCGAAAAAACCGACGGCATATATTAAATTATGCTTGTTATGCTCGCTGCCCGGAAAAAGGTCGGTAATAGAGCAATTTCCGCAAAAAAATAAACGCCCGTTATCGTAAAAATCGAACGAACCGGCAATTGCTACGATTATCGCTTAGCGACAGTCCTTTTTGGTAAGGAGCCGAAAAGCGAGCAATTGTTTATCGTTGGAAAAATCCGTAAGGTCGCGTAATTTTCGAAAAAAGCTAGCGGGATATGCAAGCAGCTAAAGCGTCAGATAAGGCCAAGCCGGAGCCATTTTAAAAAAAAAAAAGGAATAGCGGATCGGAAATAAACGCGCGCGCGTACGTTCAAAGCCGCAAATAGGTGTAACAGACTGTAGCCCCCTAAGGGAAAAGGTCACGCCTGTAGGGAAAGGAAATCTCAGAGGTTTAGCAGCTTAACAGTGCAGGGCTCGACAAGTGTATATTGATAAGAAAACAAAAACGATTGCTTGCCCTCCAAACCCCCTTTACAGGAGGTCCTTCGGGCCCTTCTTATACACAGTCCTTCGGCTGCCGTCGGCCTGCCGTCGGCATGCCTCCTTTTTCCGCGGCGCCCGTACGGGTCCGGATATGCTCTATCCCGAATTAACGCTTCAGGGCTTAAATGTGTCATGTAAGGATCCCAGCGCGTTACAACCCTTTGGGTCTGACTCTTCTCAAACAGCACGTCGTATGCGCCACCTTATTGGCTGGCTGATATCGTGCTCGCGGTCGCGTTGGGTTGGCGGGTGCTAATCGCCAAAGCCGTTGGCGGGCGAGGGCGTGAGCGTGGCTGGCTGATATCGCGCCCGCGGGCGCGTTGGGTCGGCGGGTGTTACAATAGGTTCCAGACCACTGTTTGCTCGTTATCAGCGAAACCGAAAAGCTAACGCCGGACGGCGGCGTTATTTTCGTAATCGTAAAACATAGCTTAAAAAAAGTTAGCTTACGCCTGAAACGAGCGTACTAAAAAAGGGGACGAAAACGAATAAAACGTATAAATAAGCGTGCGGTCGAAAGCGAGCGCCTGATAAAAAGGAAAAAAAAAGCTCCAGGTGCAAATCGAACGGATATTTTGCAACGCTAGCGCCAAAAAACAAGGAAGTGAAAGGCGCGAGTGCAGGATGGATGCAAACCACGCTAGCGCAAACGCAAACGGGCAAATAGGTCGAAGCGTTTGTGTAGGACTAAACGCAAGCCGAAGGCATAAAAGGCAGGTAGGTAAAATAACAACAAGTTGTGCGGTTATTATTGTTAAAAAAAAAAAAAAAACAAAGGGCGGCGAAACCGGAAAGGAAAAATAGCCTATTAGCCGATCGCACCTGTCGTTGCCGTAAGCCGGACCCACCGACCCCCGCACCTGCCGTCGCCCGGGCCCTACCGGAATTCCCCCGGGCTTACCGTCGCTATAAAAATAAAGCTATTCCGAACCCACTTCCCGCCAAATCCATTATAATCCAACCAGGCCGCCGTTTAAATTTTATAGTTACCCACCAAAAACGTTCTTTCCTATCCCCGGCGGTGCACCAAAAGTTATATTCTTAAAAGCAAAAAGCGTCCCCGACCCTGCAACCAGTTACGCCGATTTCAGGACCAAAGATAGACCCTAGCGAGATTTGAACTCGCGATTCCCGCTAAACGGAAGAGCCAATGCCATTGCACCACGAGGTCTGGCGTAAGTCGAAAGGAGATCCCCCATCGCGCTATAAAAAGGCGTTACCGAGACGTTAACGCCCTAGAGGGGGGATAGTGTAAAGAGGCCCGTGACAATAGAGAGGGCCGCCATAGGGGGAGGTCCCCAGCCTCCCTCCGCGAGGCTGCGCCACGCGGGGGGCTCGGCCCCCGGGGCACGTGACCGGGCCCCCAGGGGCCACGCTACTTAGGCAGATTGGTTAAGGCAATCCGGCGATTGCAACAACCAAGCTGAAGTTGTTGTATCTACCCTATAGTAATATAGGACCTCTGCCCCTCGAGTACCGTCTAGTATCATCGTTATCACCTCGTACAGGCCTTCGGCTTACCCCGTGACACCCAGCCATCGCCGTTGGTGGGCGTATTTCGCCTTTTCCGTCCGCATAAATCAGTGTTTGTATTTTTGGCCCGCTGATTTCCACTACCTTCAGCCGAGACTCGAAGTATACAAAGCACCGCCGGGGTGCAGAGGTTAAGGTGTGTGGTACTGCTGGAGCGCCGGAGCGAGTCGGGGGGGTGGTGCCGTTGCCGATACTGCTGCCGCTGTCGAAATGTGCCGGGCGAACTGGAGATTAGTTTTGCACATTTTTAAAAATACATAAGCCCTTATTCTGAAAGAGTTAAAACGTTTTGTTATTTGTCATTAAAAGGTACACTCATCTGTTCCTCCACAGATATGCCGACAGGGTTTGGGAAAAAAGATTGCCCTCCTATTTGGCCTTGCTTAAAATGGTGGGCGGAACCTGAACTGGGCCTGGCAAATTTCAGCGGCCTGCCAAGTGCACGGACGAAAAAGTGTGGCCAATGGCCACGCTTTTCAGTCCGTGCACTCGACAATGGGGCTCCCTGCAAATCTGAACTAATCACAACAACCCCTTCCTTCGCCCGCTCCGTCCCGATTGAACCTGCGCACCACTTTGAATCGTGAGACCCTGAAACCAGCCCTAGGCAACTTAGGAGCCGCCCACAGATTGATTGAATTTACTCGGGGCCCACCAAACACTGGAAGAGAGTCCCGGGAAACGTCTTCCAAAGGAGCTAACTCAAGGCGTTCTGATTCTCCGACAGTAGCCCGAGAACCCGGTCGATATGCGTCGTATCTGGCTCTTCACGACCAAGGGTTTCTAGAATCATGGTTCGAAACTCTCTGCCCATGGTCGCGAAGGTTTTGGCTTTCGGGTCGCTTTTGAGCTTCTCGCGCAGTTCTCCTATTTCCTTATCCGCCAGTCTCTCAACATGTCCCAGGGCAGCATCGGAACCCGCCAGACCACCGCAAGACATGAATGGCAGATAGTCCTCGCCTATTTTCAGAAACTTGCGCAGTCGTTTCAGCTTGGTCCTGAACGCGTCGTCCGAAAGGCCTTTGCGGAGGCCGGCTCTGACTTCGTCGGAGAGTGCTCGTGGTAGCTGTTTTACCTTCACGGGTCCGTCATACATGCCCCCAGGCACCCTGTCGTACAACTTCCGGAGGCCATGGGTTGCCAGTACAACGCCCACTATTTTGCAGATTTCCGCTTTTTCCTCCAAATCCCACCCGAGTTCCAAGTACTTGGATGCCTCGGGCGTGGCATCGTCGGGTCGGATTCGCCTGTTGGCCAAGGTTGGCAAGACGAGAGAAGAGCGCCACTCTTTCCATGATGCTGCGTAGCGCCCGATCCGCTCTATTGCGTGTGGACCAGTCAACTCCTCTGCTATGGCCTGGGGAGATGGAGTCCTTTTTTTCTGCTTCGCTGGTGGCTCGTCTTGCAGCCCGTCTTGCCCGTCCTCTGGTTCGTGTGATCCCAAGTTTCCCTGTCCAGTGTGTCTTGCTAACCCTCGCTCGCCTGCGGAGCGTTTCCTCTTTTGGGGGCCCCTTGAGGAGCCCATGGAATCCTTGGCAGGCGCAGGGCGCAAAGTGGCGACTTGCTTTGAGGACCGCCGTAGGGCAGAACCAGCCTCCTCACCACCAGCAGGGATAGTCTCCGCCTCGGGGGGGAAGACTAGATCGCGCGTGATCGGCTCCTGATATTTGTGGCAGCGTCTATTGCAGGGCTTGTACCCCTCTGGATAAGTGTACGTCTGATCGGCGTAGTTGACGGCTTCGGCCAGAGTGGGCGTCATGCTGAATCCAGAGTGGTGGGCGCCCGTGTAGAGGACAACCATCTGCCCAGCCTCCTGCATGAAACCTATCGTCGGGACGCCTTCGTTCCGCAGGCGCTTGATTCCGCAATGCAACGCTTGGTGCCGCAGGAATTGGTCATGGTCCGCCTTCAGCCCTAGTACGTTGCTGAACGCCTCAGTTGCATTGTCGAATGATCCTGGCTCGCTAACAAACCACACTTTCCGCCCGCGGTAGAGGTGATTGATGGCGCCCAGCTTCAAGTCTTCGGAGTGCCACGCAAATGGTGCGTCCTTCGTCCCTCGGTAGGCGGTTGGAGTGTGGAGTCCGGGTACACCTTCCCGAGGCAGTTTGTTACCTCGGATGCGCCAGATTGGGCTTTCCAAAGGCAGGAGAGCATCCCCGCGTTCTTCGGCAGAGTGTGCTGGGATGTCCGTCTCGTAAGCAACACCCACGATGCTTTCGGAACGCTCCTCGAAAGCTTTCCGGATGCGCCTCTCATACTCCTCGATGACGGCATCAAGGTCGGAATCGACATTGCTTGGATCGTTATCCAAAGAGGGAAGGGGTTGTGTTGCGTTCGAGGTGTAGAGCCGCCAAAAGTCGTCCTTTACCGGCTCCGGCTTGTAGATTGTACATGTTTTTCTCTGAACCGGCTGTGCAGGAAGCACTGGTCGACGCTCCTCCGGGGTGTTGATAATGAATGCACCTTGAATCCGTGCTCCAAGCTCCTCAGCGACAGTGAAAAGCAAAGGGCTGCCATCTTCCGGACCTTCTTTGAGGTCCGAATATTGGTCCGGTGTCGGCTCGAGCACCAAGATCTTGCCGCCGTGGCAGGGCATCCATTGGTATTTCACGCCGTTATGAACGTCGTGGGAAGCGGCCGGGTTGTTGTTGTTGCCTTGGCCAGACAGGGGCGGGGGTATTGGTCTGGGTTGAACTCGGGAAACCTCGTCAGGATTGGAAGGCGATGGTGAAGCAGCCAGTGCATTCGTTGCTGGCACTGGTCCGTTAGGGAGAGGTTTTCGGGGTTGCTTTCCCAGTGGGAGGAATTGAGCCGAAGTGAGAAGTGCGACCGACTGGGGAGGCTGGAGAGCAGAGCCATCGCCCGGAGGGCCTTCGACCGTGGCTTCATCTCCTTGCTGGATGGCAGATCCCGGTAGACCTGCGGCCAAAAGGCCGTCAGCTATAGGTGTTTGCGTGTCGGCAGTCGATGTAGTCGCGCCGCAAGAATTGTGCTGAGGGCCCCGTGAGGCTCCAGATATGGCCGCTTCGTTGTTCCAGACCCAGTGTTTTAACAGCAGTTCGAGGTAAAACGATCGCACCAAGTATTGGTTGCCTTGGGGGGTTACTTCCCCGAAGTAGGATCGAACGGCTGTCAAACATTGAAGCAGACAGGTGTTGCTGGCATAATCGCCAAGCTGAAAAGAAATAAAATGAAGGTTAGAAAATATATCGACCAAGTTTTCGAGGGCTCTCCTTACCTCTCTTCGAAAGTCCTCCAGTCCAATGTCCAAGACTTTTTCAGACTCCATTCTCAGCTTGTTTGCCAGGGCTTTATCCATTCCCCAATGTATAAATTTCCCCGACTTTTTCCCCAGTATCCCCCCTCGTCCACCTCTGCTTTTTCCCTGCAAGTTCCTCACCGTTTCCTCCCTCCAGTCGACAATGGCCACAACGAAATGATTAGGCTTGTCCCCCGAGAGTTGACGCCCATCCTGAACATGACAGAGGATGACAGCAAAGCATCCATTCTTCTTCAACCCGCCAAGCTCACGAACACGCGAGCGGTCAATCACGGGCCAGGATTTCATAGAGCAAACTTCATGGAACACCCCAGCCCCAATGAACTTTCCAGCTCCAAAATCGCCGACTCCTTTCACCTTGAAATGTTCGTTTCCCCATTTAAGCATCTTAGTAAGCCTGGCTTCATAGGGCCCCAAAAACCTGGGGATCTCGAGAACCGAGCGCGGCTTTCGCTGTTCCCAGGTATCGAGGTTGACCGTAGGGATCGTATTGGCCTTGACGCCGAGACCGGGAGGGCCGGCTGCATGCTGAGCGGGACTACTAGACGCCGACTGTGGTTCGGGATTGCTGCCTGGTGCGGCGTAAGCATCGCCCGGGGGTGAATTAATCGGGAGGAAATCTCTAGGGTTCCTTCGTCCAGGGGCGAGGTCGACCTCAAGTGGTGCGGGTTTTGTTGGAGGCGCATCAGACTGGCTTTCGCTGGGGGGCCTGCTTGAAGTGCTGGCGGAACTGGTGAGGCCGCTGCTGCTCTCTGATTGCTCGCTGCTCGCCGTCGATGACGCAGCCGAGGGAGGCAAAGGGCCCGATGCAGGCGCCCCAGAGACTGCATCTAAAGTCGATAGTTAGCTTTTTGTTTGGCGGTTGCCTGCCTAATGTGGCTGCTCACCAGTCCTGGCCGTATTCTGTTGGCGAAGCTCGAGTTTGGCCTGTCTCTTGGCCTTTTCAGCCTCCTGTTTGAGCCGCTCCTTTTCGGCCTGTAGTTCCTCTATCTTTTTGGCTAGCCGCTCGGCTTGCTGTTTGACCCGCAGCTCGCTCTCGGCCCGGAGATTCTCGATCTCTTTGGCATGCTGTTCGGTCAGCTGTCTCGCGATGTTCTCGGCACGCTGCTCAGCCTGCTCACTGGTCCCGGCCGTACTTTTCCGCTTGCTTTGGCGCAGTTTTTCAAGCTCGGCCCGCAAGTTTTGATTCTCCTCGGCCTGCCGTCTGATCTCCTCAGCCTGCTTCTCAGCCTGCTGCTGGGCCTTAGCCTGCCCTCTAAGCCTTGCGTTTTCTTCCTCCAGTTCCCGGATCTTTGTGTCGCGGGCGCGGGAGCGGCTTCCCAGTAGTCTGCTTCGAACCCATCGCTGGACCTCATCGGATCCGTTGGAAATGTATTCCTTGACTTCGCGAGGCGCGTCATCGAAGAGATCGCTGCCCGATGCTGCCATTGCGTCGAGGCCGGCTCAATCGAGCGAGTGATGCTTGAGTGGAAGAAAGAGATTCGTGCGGCGTGGGGCAGCTGGCCGCTTTGAGTACTACTTGCGAATTTGTGGCTGACGGGCTTTAGCAGCACCGGGCAGCGATTATGCATAATTCGTGGCTGACGTGGCTTGGCGGAACGCGTTTTGTCGCGAAAAACCAGAGATGAAATTTATCCACTGTATTCATCGCGTTCAACACTGCATCCCAACGCGAATCGTCGCGCAAACTCGCACGTCCAGTTTGGCGGGAACTTTTCGGTACTTGGGTGCAAATAATCAGACATATGCATAATTCAAACGCTCGCAAAGCGGATCACGCAGATGCGATGGAGAGGCAAGGGTTGGCGGCCAGCATAGAACAATAGACGCGCGCAACCGAGGCGCCCCTCAATTCGAGATGCGCGCACGTTGATACCCGTCCGGGTTCTGCTCATAAAAGGTTGGGAGTCCGGTGAAGGGGCTGATGGTGTCAATGCAGGCCTTATTGCTTGATGCGGCGTCGTGGCGGCATACTGTTCCGTTTTCCACCCTAACAAGTGCTCAGGTGGTCCCCACCACACTTTCGCAACCAACATCACCTCGCCTTCCACGACTTTGGTCGACTTTACGGCAAGCGGGTGTGAAGGCATATCCGAGTGCCGAGCCGAGGCCGGCACGAAAACCAGGGGACCAAATCCCGACGCCGACTACCTGCCCATTATCACGATCAAGGCCACGCCGGGTTTCGAACCCACAGAAGACGAGAAGTGTTGGCACTACACTACGACTACACTACGGAGCCGGAGGGTCACGATAATAAACCGGTCGCTTACCAGAACATCCTTCCTACGGAACATTCTACAACATCCGGAGCACTCAAAGCTCGGCTCAGAGTGCGACAATTTATGCCCGACCAACTCGCAGTTCCACTCGTAGGACTCCTGGCACCCCGAGTGGTTTGCATTTGTAACGCTGGGCCGTTATCGCTACTTCCGCTGCTGCTGCCGTGTCCCCAGCCGCAAGGAGCTCGGACTCGGGCAGGTCTCCCCACGGCCCGGCGGAGGCCGCGGGGCTTTCCGTTTGTACATCATCGCAGCCTGTAGGCCCCAGGACGACGGGCGAGCAGCAGCAGTACCCGGCGGACGAGAACGGCTGGCTGATGGGCGGCGCCGGCGAAGGCAGCCGGCCCTCAGTCGTGGCCGGGTCGCCCAGATGGAGTGGTTCGAGTCGGGCGTCGTGGAAACGACGCCGGGGCTCGACGGCAGGACCTTCCAGGACTTGACGGGAGCGGGCAGCGGCGTCGGGATGGCAGGTTGGGGACCACATGCTGATACCCACGGGTAAACTGGGCAGCAGGGGCTTCATAAGGCCCATAATTGCGGTTTTAACATTTTCACTCTTCCCGTTAAGAAGTTCGCCGGCTCCTTCCTCTTCCAGGCCCTCGAGTGCAGAGACGTGCGTGCGGAAAACTATTTGTTAATGGCCTGGATAAATTCGTTACGCAGCTTCTTGCACTGCTGCTCTTTTTCGGCCCAGTGGTAAATGCTCGCCTTGGTGTCAACGCAGTGGGCCTCCTTATGATGCTCGATCAGGGCCTCGACGGTGTCCCCGGTCAGCTTGTGAGCCATCTCGTTGCGCAGGACCATATCCGCCAGTACTAACACCTTTTCTTTTGCAAAAGACACGAAAGGCGGCTAGGAAAACTCGAAATGGCATTCCCGGCGAGGGTCTGGAATCACTACGAAAAGTGGTGGACAAACCACGTGCGGATAGGCCGGGAGGACTGCTGGTGCTGGTGAAGAGCAGCCTATCCCGACAGGCTTGGGCGGCACATATGCAAACAGAAGAATCCGACAGCGATCGCTTCATTCTTCTTATCGAATTTTCATTTTTTTGTTTGTGCCAGCATTTTCGCCGCGAACGCTTTTCCTTTTGCCCGCCCCTCATTGCCTCGCTTTCGCACGTTGTACTATTGCCTCGCTTTCGCCCGTTGTATTATTGCCCCGCTTTCGTACGTTGTATTATAAACCAGCCCGTCGTGAGAAGCGGCCTCCTTTACTCCCTATTTCACTCATTTCCCCCCGCAGATGCATTGCCGTATGTGCTGTCTTCTCCCGCTGGTAATTTTCGAGTGCCGGTAGGATTTATTAATTAATATACTTTTGCCTCCTCTTTATATTCCGTTTTGCTTTACCTACCAATGTGTTGCAGTGAGTGCTTCCTCTCGATCCCTCCCCCCATACTGCTCGTGATCCTTGCGTTGCTTGTAGGACGAACCCTTATCCGGTATGCCTTGTGTCGAGTTATTCGGCTGCAGTTAAGTATCGTTGCCGACACGACTGGCGTTGTCCACGCCAGTGACGTTCGCGTCCGGCAGAGTCTCGTCGCCCGGCAGGTTGTCCAGCGAGGGGAACTCGTTCTGCTCATCTTTGGATGTGCCACCAGCGACGCCCATTGTGTCCGCGTCCGGCAGGATACCCCCGTAGTCCAGCACGACCTTGGCGGGGGTCGGACGGATATTGTCGACGTTGACGTCCCCATCGCCGGAGGCGGCTGTACCCATGGCATCTGCGTCCGGCAGGATCTCCTTATCGTCGAGCACGACTTTGGCGGGGGCCGGGCGGATGTCGATGTTGACGTCTTCGTACTTGGGGAGCGGGCTGAAGCGGCGGGCTTCTTTGTCGTATGAGATCCAGCGATTCTTCTCTGCGAGGCGGCAGGCGAGCCAGAGGACCCGCTCGCGGCGGTAGTCCCCGAGCGAGGGGCTTTCGAGCATGCGCTCGTCGTCTTCGGACTTGTCGATTTCGAAGTGGTTGGCGGGAAAAGTGTTTTCCGTCCACACCAGGCCTTTGAGCGCCCAGTCCTCCGGGAGAGGCTTCGCCGGGGTTTTGGGCCACTCGGGGGACTCGTAGGTTTCGGGGTGCTCAAAGTCCGGGATGAAGGAGTTCAGGCATAGCGTAAGGAGATGCCAGTGGAAGGTCGACTCAAAGCGGCTCATAGCAAAGTCGAGACCGGATATAGTATATATAAAAGAGAGGCGAATGTGTAAGTAGGATAGGATATTTAAATCACCCAGGCGCGCCATCACGATATGGTCGGTGTCTTTTGTAAATTTGAGCGCCTTTTGGACCCGTTGCGGCCATTCGATCTGGTCGTCCGCCGCACCCTCCATTATGGTGTCCGTACCAGCACCCTTAGGGCGCGATGCTCCGAGTGCTTTCATTAGTCCGTTGTTGACGTTCCCGTAGCCAAAAGTAGCGGAGATGTTCGAGATGGCGATTTGATGCCCCGGCTCCAGCCATTTGCGAGTGGCCCGTGCGATGGTTAGATCGAGGTTGGTGAGGAACTCTTCGCGAGCGGTGTCCAGGATCTCTTCGCGAGCGGTGTCCAGGATCTCTTCGCGAGCGGCGTCCAAGATTTCTTCGTTTTCGTTTGTGAAGAATACACTGTGAGCCTGGATAAAGGCTCGGTCGATCGGGAGAAGTTTTCCCTGGTTGCCGGATGCAACGGGCCCGAACAGCGTAAGGATGCTATTTTTGGCACTTTTGAAGGGGATGGCCACCGTTAAACTCTTCAGGTAGTTGTACAATTGGGCGACGATATTTGGACGAGCCAAAATCGCGAGATGGTGGTGAAGTCTTCCTGTCGTGGGAGTTTTGTCGCTGGCTTTGGAATACCAGCTGCGGGACACCACGGTCCAGACATTCCGATCATGGATATCATCCTCCTCGATAGCCATTCTAAAAAACTGTTAGTTTATAGGCATTGCTGTACGTGCACGTAGATATAATATAGGTAGGAAAACAGACCTGTAGCGGCTGAGGTCCCCAAGGCATTCGGTCCATGTGTCCTCGAAAGCAAACACCGTCTCATAAAGCAGGGCCATTATAGAGTAAGCGTAGTAAATAAAGCTTAACATATATTCGGAAGAGCTAGGAAGACGATGCCTAAGGAGCTCCAAAAAGCTGTGGATGCCGTGCTGCCACATGCGGGCCGGCATAGCGTACTTCGACGCTAAGTGGCGGAGGGCTGGCCCAGCCTCGGGGTGTTGTGACGCGATGAAAAAATCTACAAAAGTCAGCGGGCTGCTAGAAAAGGGGCCGGGGCAAGCTTCACTAGAATGAGGGAGACGCACCATGGTGCTCGTTTAGCAACGCCATATGCAAAGATACAAGTGCTTGCCACTGATCGTTAGTCAGCGGCGGCGAGCCCGGGTTGTTGTGCAGAGAGGCTTGCGCTGTAACGACTTCAATGCAACGAGACTCGAGCTGGATAAGGCTAAAACGGCGACAGGTACACGTTAGCACAGCTTAGTGCGACCACGCAAGGAGGAAAGGAGGGTAGGGGCGCCCGAAACCACGCCAGCTTGGCACTAATTCGACTAGGGTTCTCTCTCTCGTGGAGAAACCGACTCACCCAGAATAGATACCCTTCACCTCCGCGATGAGCTGTTTTTGCGTGATGGGCCTGGTTTCAAGCTGTTTCTGAAGCTCATTCACCACTTCGACGGGAGTATCGCCTCCCCCGTATCCCGCACCTCCAGCGGCGCCCCCGCCGCTCTTCGGGCCCAGTGTTCCGCGTGATGTAGCGTTGTTGTCACGGTTATGGGCTCTTGGGGACGCGGAGGGGGACGGGAGCCGCGGGGCTGGTCGGAGTCGCCCGACCTGATCGGCGGCAGCGGCGGATGGGTCGTCACTGCGGGGCGGATGGGGGTTAGCTAGCGCTTTGTGATGGGAAGTTAAGCTTTGGCAAATGGCAGACTGGGAACAGCCGCAGAGCATTCTATAAGGCTGGCCGGGGGCCTACGCACTCGGGACTGGTTCGAGGCTGGTTTTCGTTATCCGGCATTTTTGGAGAAAGACGCGGGGGACGAGCTCCATTCCAAAATGCCTGCGAGCCATGGAGGGCAAGTGGAGGGGTTTTCATTTCGTCTCACAGCACAGGAGGCCCGCAATGGTTCGCAATGGTTCGCAGTAGGCATTGGGCTGTTGTGCCCTACTTTCTGGCGAACCATCTGCACCTGACCAATAGGACCGCAAAGCACAGTATCCGTCAACTAAGGCAATTCGCCACGCCACCATGGCCCAAATGCTGTAGCAGTACGTTAAGTGCCAATTCGGCACCCCGGAAGGTATCGTTAGCGACAAAAATTCGCTGCTAACAAGCCACTTTTAGGCGGAGTACCGAAAAGCTTTGCATTTAGCCCGACGGCTATCCACGGCGTTTTACCTTTAAACCGATAGCCAAATAAAACGCACCCACCAAACACTAACGCATTACTTACGGACGTCCATTAACCGAAAAAAGTACGGTTAGGCAGCAGTGTTGCATAAAGCCGAATTTGCGTATAACAACGCCAAATACGAAACCATTAACGTTAATCCCTTTAAAGCATTGTATAGGTTTAACCCTCGCATATATAAAATCGTAGTCGACCCTAAGGAAACCAAAATCCAAAGAGTGCTAGAACGGTTACACCACATCCGCAAAATCCGAACCGATATACGGACCAACCATGCTCGTGCTATAGAAGCCCAACGCCGGTACTACAACTAACGGAAATAACCTTAAAAGTACCAAAAAGGATAAATCGTCGGCTTATCCATAAAAAACTTCCGGTTTAAAGCAAGGACCCGCAAGCTGGCACCTATTTACATCCGAGTACTTATTGTAAAAAGGGTTAACAGTTTAGCATACGAAATGCAGCTGCCGGATAAATATAGCCGCTTATATAACGTTTTTTCCGTAACGTTATTGGAACCGTAGGACGATTCCCGTCCGCAACCCCCCAATTTTGCTTTCCCAAAATTGGAAAAGGAAACGGAAAAATAGGAAATAGAAAACGTCGTCGATATGCGTAAGCAAGAAGAATCCCGATCCTTCCTAATTAAATGGACAAAATAGCCGGTAAAATACAACACGTAGGAACCAAAAAAGCATTTGGAAAACTCACGCAAACTAGTTAACGCCTATTTGAAAAGGAAACGCAAAACGCACCGCAAATAAAATAACCCTATCTTAAGCCCAAAGGAAAAGAAATTGCTAAAAAACCCAACAAAATAAGCCCGAAAGGAAAGGGAAAAACAACGTCAACCAAAGTTTGCGACTCCTTTACCAACCAGGAGCCCGCCTTCCACTTGCACTATCTTTTACCCGGTGGAATTAAGCAGCGAAACGACGTGCTTGAGCCAATCCTTTGCTTCCTCCTCCGTCGTACCATCGCTTACGAAACCGGCGTCGGAGATTTTACCCCAGGGACCTGTAAGGCTTAAAAAACGGATCCGATAAGCGGCCCCGGCTTGCTCGAAATCGAAAAAACGCAAAAGGCGATTGGCATAATTTACGCGAATTATTACCGAAGCCCGGTTCCGGAAAGCAGGTTGGTCTAATTCGGCTAGGCGCGAGTTAACCAGACCGAGCTCGCGAAAAGAAGGGATCCGAGTGTGCATATGCGGACGATCGACGAAGCTTTAATAACCGCTAGCGATGCGCTCTTCGTACCGGATGGATACCAGCAAATCGCGAGGAGTCGGGAGGAAATAAAACGAATGCGTTAGCTTCCAAAGGAATACCAGCTGGTCGGGATGCACTGGGGTCAAAACCGCCACGTTCGCAAAAGTCCGTCCCCCGTCGACAGCCGAAAACAGCAAACCACGACGAGCGTTGGGGTGGGTGGTAACGGAGGATCCATACAGATTTTCCTATAGGAGCAAGTTGTAAACGGCCCGGAAGCGCAGAATTCCAATGGCCGGAAAGGGCAGCCCGCCACGCACCTACCAGGCTGCTTCCAATAGGGTGCGGTCCACGCTGAACGGGTATTCGCGAGGCTTAAGAAGTTTATATGAGCCGGGAGCATGATAACGTCGGATCGGAAAAGGAATTTATAGGGGACGATAGACCCAGCCGCGCCAAGCACATTGATAGCAACGACCCGCTTCGAGGAAACCGATAGCATATACCAAGTTATGCTCGTTATGCTCGCCGCCCCGGAAAAGGTCGGCAACGTAGCAGTTCCCGCAAGGGAATAAACGCCGGTTATCGTGGAAGTCGAGCGGACCGGCAATCGGTACGACCGTTACCTAGCGACGGTCCTTTTCGGCAAAGAGCCGAAGAGCGAGCAGTTGCTTATCGTCGGAAAGATCCGTAAAGTCGTGCAACCTCCGAGAGAGTCCAGCGGGATATGCGGGCAGCTGAGGAGTCGAGTAAGGCCAAGCCGGAGCCACCCTAGGAAGAGGAATGGAGGGTCGGAAATGAACGCGCGCGTGCACGTTCGGAGCCGCAGACAGGTTCCGGACCACCGTTTGCTCGTTGTCGGCGAGACCGAAGAGCTGACGCCGGACGGCGGCGTTATCCTCGTGATCGTAAAATATGGCCTGAAAAAGACTAGAGCGTTCGCGTAAGCCCAGGCGCGAGCTAAGGCAAGAGAGGCAGGTTGGGTAAAATAATAACAAGTTGAAAAGTTGTTGTTGTTAAAGAAAGGAAAAGGTGGAAGGTCGCCGGGCCGGAAGGGAATTAGATACCCACCGGGCCAGCTGCACCTGCCGCCGCCGTGGCCGGGACCCACCGGACCCCCGCACCTGCCGTCGCCCGAGCCCCACCGGAAGTCACTGGGGACTCGCTGCAGCCCCAAAAGTGAGGCTATTCAGAACTCACACCACGCCCAACTCGACACCTTAGATCGAGTTGCCACTTCCACCGATGACCTAACCCCAAAAACAGCAAACCGAAGCTGTTTAGGAAGGGTACCACTACATCCCTACCAGTAGGCGCTGCCGAAACGTCAGCGCCCTAGAGGGGGGATAGTGTAAAAAGGCCCGTCGCGATAGAGAGGGCCGCCACAGAGGAGGGTCTCAGCCTCCCTGGTGGGGCTGTGCCCTGTGGAGGCCTGAGGCACCCAGGCACGCAACGAGGCCCAGGGGGCCGCGCTATTTAGGCGGCTTGGTTGAGGCAATCCGGCGATTGCTACAACCAAGCTGAAGTTGTCGTATCTACCCTATAGCAATATAGGACTTCTACCCCCTGATTACCGTCTAGCATTATCGTGATCACCTCGTACAGGCCTTCGGCTTACCCCGTGACACACTGGTATTTTTTAACTTATACAAATAGTGTGGGATACAATTTATACGCTGCCCCAAAGTGTATAGGCGGTATAAAATACGCTGGAAAAATGAAAATTTAAAAGGCACAGTGCGGGCCCGATTTTCCCTGCAAAATTGTACCGTGCGAAAGGTGAAAATACGTTTTTTGTTGGTAGGAGTGTTACTCTTATAGGCTCGGAGATCTCCCAAAGGAAAGAACAAAGATCTATAGATCTGGAAAGGTGTTTGTATTAATGCATGAAGGGGAAAAAATCTAGTTATAGGAAGGGGATCGCAAAATCCCCTTTTGTAGGCTCGTGGGAGCGCACGGCCCATAGGTCTGCTGCTCCACGAGGCTGGGCCCTTCCTAGATGCACGCGCTAGATCACGTGGATCAACATTTTTACTTTTTTTTCACACGCATTTTACCTGCGAAAGGGAATATTTTTCAAGGAAATAAATGTATCTACTAATAATTAATTATAAAGTTAATCTGCTTTAAGCTTTAGAAAATTATTACCTATTTTGGCTGATTTTGTAACAGGTCCTCGCTCCGCTATAGCAGGCTACAGCGGTGTTAGGCCTGGCAGGGGGGGTTCTCTCAGGGAGATCTCAGAGGTCCAGCAGTTCAACAGTCGTATTCGTGCAAGGCTCAATAAGTCTATAGTGATGGTGAAAACAGAAACGATGGCTTGCCCTCCTAACTCCCTTCACAGGGGGCTCCCCGGGCCCTTCTTATACACGGCCCTCCGGCCGTCCTTCGGCTGTCGTCGGCACGCCTCCTCCTCCGTGGCGTCCGTTCGGAGCTGGATATACTTCGTCCCCTTCTCAGGGTTCGGAGTCTAGATGCGCCTTGGCCGGGTTGGGTGCCCGTTATCTGCGGGGCCTGCCGGCATGCGTGTCATAGAGGGAAACTCTCTGGATCAGCGCGTTAACCCTCTGGATCGGGGCGTCGCTCAGGGCTTGCGCCCCTCTGGCCACCACCCGGAGTCCTCCCCTGAGGCCACCGGTGGCGGTCCCTAGGGCTGCTGATCGTGGTTCTGTGCGGGGTGTTACAGATTTTATATTTATTTTACAAATAGACATGTTTGGGCCGGTTACTATGGTGCACTGTCCGACTGGAACAGATTTTTGTCACATCGCTGTGCCTTTTGTTTGGATTCGCGGCAGGCCGTACAGGCCTTCTTGCGCCTGTTCCTCTTGGGCCGCCTACCGGCTGGCACGCTCAGCCCCCCCCCCCGCCCCCCCCCCGGCCTCTCCTCGAGGGCGTGTTGGCGTCGTGTGTGTATATGTGTGTATTCTGGCCACCCTGCGTGCCGTTGTCGTGTTCGTCGTCCTTATTGCCAACCGAAGCACCGTGTGCTTCATCGGTCGACAACGCCATGTCAATCAGAGCGGGGCAATCAGGTCCTAAGAAGGGGTGTGTTCTATCGCCATGTATTATGTTAACGTTTTTTTTCTAGAAAACGGGATACATTAAAACTCACCCGGACCGAGTTGATCGTTGGGCGAGCCCAGCTGGCCAACTTCGCCGGTCCAGGGTTGATCGAGCGCGGTAGCTTCATAAAGCCATCCAAGTGAGCCAAATTCCGCAGTTGGCTGAAGTGCGTCGTATTGGAATATTTCAACCTGCGTCGCTCTTGACGGAGAAGTGGTGTCGCCGTCAGGTTTCCTCGGGG
Organism: Falciphora oryzae; assembly: GCA_000733355.1. Lineage (NCBI taxonomy): Eukaryota > Fungi > Ascomycota > Sordariomycetes > Magnaporthales > Magnaporthaceae > Falciphora > Falciphora oryzae. Next base: position 211,032 of record JNVV01000060.1, read on the forward strand.
TAAAGGTCGTAAATACGTAGTATGTATAAAGGTGAGAGTAAGCTCAAGGAGCACTTTAGGAAGGGATGGCTTTTATTTATAGGATAAATGCAGGCCACCGTCCAAGACTCGTCAAAGTCCGAGTTGGCCGGACACGGGAAACACGTAAAGGAACCCCTGCAGGCAGCACCTGCCTAAACGGACTGTTTAAACACACGACTCTTGTTTTTAGGTCGTGTTTGTAGTGCTGTGATTGCCATTACACCGTTGCGATAAACCCCAGATTCGACGACCTAGCTGTAGTCGGAAAGCTTCCCAAAAACGAAATACAAAAATACAAAATGTACGAATGTAGTGGATTCGTGCTGAAGCAGGATAAGTGTGCCTCATTCTTTGCCCGCGGAGCTGCCCCCGGCTTCGGTAGCTAGGATTAAAACGGCTGGGAAGCCCGCAAATGCTCTGCCAAGTGCGGGTGCTGCGGAAGCGGCTGTCAGCGCTGCGAGTACGGTGAAGTCCCGGCGGGCGAGGAGGCGCCCGAGTGCGGGCCGCCGGGTGGCTGGCCTAGCCGAAACGGCAGCCCCGGCCGTTGGGGCATCCCCTGCGGGCCGCCCTCCCCTGGCCTCGGCGCGACGCCATTGAGGGCCTCGACACAGTTTCCCGCAAGGATGGCGGTGCGGTCTGGTCGGCTTTGTATAATTTTACGATAGCGCTCGTTCTCGTCCTTCAGCCGACTCACTGCACCGCGATAGTGGTCGCACTCGCTCTTTAGCTGGGCCACCTGTGCATCCAGTTCGTCCACCCGCGTCTTCATCGTCTGGAGCTCGTTTTTCTTGCGTTTTCGGAACCTTTGAGACGCCACCGCGTTGCGTCTCCTTTTGTTGTCCGCCTCTTTCGACGCTCGCGCCACGTCCCAATTTACGGGGATTGCCTCGGCACCTTCGGGGCGGATCTCCAGCTCCATACCAGGCTCGATACTGGGCATCGGTGCCGTCGCTCTAATG
>JNVV01000060.1:215057-252646 GCA_000733355.1 Falciphora oryzae
ACGGTGTGGCCGGCATGCAGCACGTCGACTGTGCCGACATCCTGCTCCAACATGGTGCCGACCTGGACGACGTGTCGGCTAACGGATATACGCCACTAACGACGGCGATAATCCACAACAGCCACGCGATGCTGAAGCTTTTCCTCAGCCGTTGCTATAGGTACACACGCCTAGTGGGGCCTCGACTGCCGCTTATATCGGAACACGCGGACACAGAAACGATATCGATTCTTGCATCATCCAATCCGCTACTGAGGCTTCTCAACTTGAACGAGGACGACTTTGGCCGCCAGCCGTGCAAGCTTGGTGCAACGAGGAGATTCCGACAACGAGCTGTACCACACGTTCGAGGGCTTGTTGGTCGCCGGCTTGCAGTTGGCAGGCGACGACACCGCGTGCCGACGCGCCGCGAACCTGAAGCGCCCCGGGCCCCTGTACCTCTCCGCCCCTGAGGTTATCAGCAGCCTGCCGTTCGACGATGGTGAGTGAGCGTCTCGTGTTGACGACCGCCCGGTTTGATCGAATTCGGGCCTTGGGGCTTTGGCTGATAAATGTTTCTTTGCTAGCACGCGCAGACCAAACAACTTTGGAAGATCCTAGACCTCACAAACGGCTTCGGCGACTACACGGCCACCTACCTTCTTGAATAAGTTCAAGCCCCCTCGTCGTGGCAAGCACGGATCGACTTAGCGCCGCCCAGCATTCTATCGACTCGTAAAAACCAAAATTATCTCCGTGACTTTTGTAAAAGCGGGCGTCCTGCCGCGGCCTTTCCAAACGGATCTGTCGGGGCGCGGAGTCTGGGCTTTTTAACTTGTGTTCTGGTTGTCGGATGTCTGCGGTTTTATGTAGGGTTTACGTGCTTTGTTCGCCTATATCGAACTGCTCCTACAGACCTCTCTGCCAGGCAAGGAGCAATCGCCTGCTTCTCGCACCTCATCTCCTGAAGATCTCTACCCGTAAACTGTCTACTCCATTATCGGTTCCACCACCCGCGGGAGCGCCAAGCCGATGTGAAGGGCCGGATTCTCAATATTACTGCCCTTGTAACTTTTCGGGCGGGTGATATCAGCGTCGACGTAATAGTTCGGCTTGACACCTTTTCGAACTCGACTTACCTTAGAATGCAAATCCCCCCAGGGTCAAGCATCATCGGAAGGTTGGCGTCGTCGACCGGGAGACCGATCCACCTTTTTACGAAGCAGCGGAGGATGAGGCCGTGTGCGACCTGTAAAAAGAAATTCGTGCTTTAGCCGCCGCCGCGATGCTGGAAGGTCAAAGGAATGGAGGGAGTAGGGGAAACTAAGGACATGGAAATGATCGGGAGAAAACGAGAACACGTACAATTAGCACATCAGCAGGCTGCTCCCCGTTCATGCAGGGGCCCTGGATTTTTCGGATCTCCAGAATGAGCTCGTCCAAACGCCGGGTTATCTGGTCCGTGGATCTATAGGTGGAAGAAAAGTGTCAGCAATAGCTCCTTGGCCGCTAGGGGAAATTGCAAAAGCACAACATACTCTCCACCTTCACACCCATCCCGCCAAATGTCCCACTTCCTGTCTGAATCAAGGCCCCGTTCCTTCCTCAAGGATCTGATCTGCTCGTCTTTGAGCCCTTCATAATCTCCGTAATTCCACTCCGCAACGGCTTCGGTTTCGGTGAACTCCCATGTCCCTTTGGTAACGCCGAGCAGCTCAAGCGTCCTCTTCGCTCTTTTCCTCGGGCTGACGAAGACCCGCACGAGGCGGGAAGGGTCGAGGAGTTTGCCGGCGCCCACGAGCAGCGAAGCCGCCGAGGAAATCTGTTCGATGCCTTCCGGGGCGAGCTCGGCGTCCGTGACGCCGGTACAGCGGCCTGATTTGGCCCACTCCGTCGCTCCTGATCTCGAAGACCCAAGTTAAAAGGCCGTTGCTGTAGAGGATTTATATTTCAAGCTAAGAAAATCGCACCATGTCGTATGAGGAATACACGGGGTGTTAAGGCGTCTTGGTCGGACATGATGCTGGGCGCAGCGCCGTGGTGGAGATGTGATGATCTGGGAGTTGAAGCGGGGTAATTGATGTCCTGGTGAAGCGCTCTCCGATTTCATACACAGGTGGGAGGCGGGGTAATTGATGCACGTGCCTTGTAGCACCCCATCTCGTTCCGTGCAAACCCCAGCCGCAGTCGTAGGCACTCGTCCTAGTAACGACGAAAACCACCGAAGTGTGGGAAGACGCCAAGCCCTTCGACAAGCCAAGCTTCAACACCAACATCTCCTCGCAAAGGGCAGCATATTCGGACGAGGCGGCAGTAACGTGGACGCCCCATCACCGCTTTTACCGAAGCAGCTCGCGACTGGTCCTGAAGCATCCCGAACGTTCATCGAAAGAATACCCTCGAGCGGCGCCGGGAGGACGAGAACTCGGAGGCCGCCGCCGACCGCGGCACTACGCTGGCTGTGAGGCTCAAGCACGCGGCCGGGAAAGGAGTACTACGGGGTTGTCGGATGGAGGAATATTACGAATCAGAAGTTCTTGTTCTTTGACCTGCGAAAGGTCCGGCCTCTGCGGACAGCCGGGCGCCGGAGCGGGGCTCGGTGCAGCTCCGGGGTATCTTATGGGTCAAGTTACAGTGTGTTGTTGTGGCCTGAAGGTACTGATCTGCAGAAGAAAACACGGGTTGGCTGCTAGGTTTGTGACGTTCCTCGCTGGTCTAAGAACTTTGGTCGATACCTGAATGCTGGGCCAAATTTGGTGGACACGCAAGTACCCTAAAAATTCACGAGCTGATTAGCCGAAAAGAGTGCGATCAGCCGTCGGTAGGTCAACAGCACTTAAGGGAATACGTTCCCCCATTGCCACAAATTTTAAGCTGGCGGCTTTGTGAAGGCGTGTAGAGAGGTCGTTGATCCAACAGAGGTATCAATTGGCTGTGCGAAATTATGTGGCTGCCTGCCGCATATCGGCCCCCACTATATCGCCCGCTAAGCCGCCGCTTCGACAGCCGCTCCTCCCTACTTCCACGCCCCTGTCCATCTGCTCTTTTTGCACAGCCTTTGTAATCCCACCTATCCGTCTGCTCTTTTTGCTCAGCTTTTGCAATCCCTACTTCCACGCCCCTATCCATCTGCTCTTTTTTGCTGCCTTCCACAATCCCCACTTCCGCCCCTGTCCATCCGCTCTTTTTGCTCGGCTTTTGCAATCCCCACCTCCTCCCCCCTGTCCATCCTCCCTTTTTGCTCTCCTTCCACAATCCCCACTCCCGCCCCTATCCGTCTGCTTTTTTTTGTTCGGCTTTCGCAATCACCACTTCTACACCCCTATCCCTCTGCTCTTTTTGCACAGCTTTTGCAATCCCACCCCCTCCCCCCTGTCCATCCGCTCTTTTTGCTCTGCCTTTCACGGTCCCACTTCCGCCCCGCCGTTCGTCCGCTCTTTTTGCTCGCCCTCCACATTCCCCATTTCCCGTCCGCTCTTTTTGCTCGTTTCACTTTCACCCCACCTGTTCACTATTCTTGCTTTGACCTTCGCAACCCGAATTTCCACACCGTCTGCTTCCGCGCTGTCACCCGGTCTGCCACTACCTCGCTGCAATCCTCCCTTGTACCTCCTTTCGGCTCCATCCGCTTCCGACAATGCCCCCTAAAATTGAAAAGGCAGCAGCCAAGGCCCGTCGATATGAAGCTGAAGCGAACGCGGCCGCGTCGGAAGCGTCGAGGCTCGCAGCCGAGGCGAAAAGGCTCGAGGCTGAAGCGGAAAAAGCTCGGGCTGAAGTGCGGAAGGCGGAAGAGGAAGTAGAGGCTGACATAAAGGCCAAACTAGGCTCCGCCAGTTTGCCTGAGAAACCTTCAAGGAGAGATTGGACCAATGAAGCAAACGCTATCGCCAATCACTGGGGCCAACATGGTCTTGCCTCAGGGCTTTCTTTTTCGGCTTTGATTTGTCTATGCCAGTGTCTTCCAGGGACTGACTGGGACCTTTGGTTGGGCAAGCATCGAGGGGTTCTTGAGGCGGAATCGCGCGAGCTGAATCAAAGGTTCCCGTTCGACTGGGGAGTCTGGAAGTGGTTCCAAAAAGCCGTTGGACCTACAGGGACAAAAGCTTGCGTCCTTGGTACATTTCAATGAACTGTAGTGTGTTCTTTCTTAGAAAGAGAGTTTGCTAACATTTGCCTGTATCTGTCAGGACTGGCTTACGAAATCTTCGCAGACGACCTGCCTGAGCTTATCAACAACCTAAACATGCTTTATCCTCAGAAGCTCAAAGCCGGGTCGCACGATTCAGCAGCAAACCCGATCAACCCCCTAAAGCGGAAACACTCAGAGTTGGAGTTGGGGCTTATGCACGGTGGAAGCTCGCGCGATGGTTGTAAGGCTCCCCTCCCACTTCGTTCGTCCGCGCCGTCTGACAGGTCGTCCCAGCAGCACCGACTCTGCTCGAGCCGAAGCTCTTCCCTAATCCAACGGAAAATTTCAGCCCCGACCGACACTCCGATGCCGGACGCCGGCGCCAAGACCTCCCAAACGCCGCGCCATGTAAGGATGCCCTTCCTTTTCCCTTCATTTCTCGCGCCGTCTAACCTGGATTCCAACGCACTACAGCCCCGCCTGCGGGTCCGCCCTTTGCTGCACACCAAGCGTTTGCGGCCCACGCGCCCTCGCCGCACGCCTTCTGGGCCCAGCCGAAGCACCCAGGAACCGGCCACAACGCATCGCACACGCCTGATGTGCCCGGTTACAATCCCGGCCGACCTTTTCCGCGCCCTGATTCCCATCCTGAACCACGCTCAGCCTCAGGTTCAAGCAACGCCAACCTTGGGCAGAACTCTGGTGCAGGCACGCCGATCCAGCAGCGTAAGCAGCTCATCCCTTCCAGGTGTGATGCCATCCCGGCGTCAATTTCACGAACGCCAAGCTGGCCTGAAGGTTTAACACACGCGCAGCCTCGTATGCGCCACCGCCCCGTTCCTACCTCGCCCAGCCCACGGCCCATGATGTCCCGCTCGTGCCTGTAGGAACGGACAACGCGCCGCATACGTCGTGCGACCCCGGTGTCCCCTCCAGCTTGGCCTACAGTGCCCACGCGGTCTCGCCGGGGCACAGCTTTAATGCAGGCACTAGTATGAAAGCCTATCAAACACACTCTTCCCCTTATACGAGCGCCGACAAGCCGCGTTTCCCCATCGATACGGGCGGCCCGAACCTAGCGCCCAGCAGGCCCATACTGCGCTCGTGAGGAACGTCGCCGGTTTTGGTGGAATGCGGCTAACGTCAGCATCATTTCTTGCAGAGCGACTTCGATCCCAAAATTGGGCGGTGACCGCGTCTTCCTATCACCAAGCCCCACCATCGTCCATGCATATCGCAAGACTTCTAACCGAAGACGGGCCCTTCAGCGAGGCTCTGCCGCAGGAGGAAACTTCACCTCAGGCAAGATTTTACGAGATCGAACCAAAACTGCTAGACCACCCCACTCTCATATCCATTCTGACGCGCCCCTTCCGCCTCGTCACCCCTGAAGCCGATGAATCCTTCCTAAGTTCAGCCATTCATATTTCCGAGCAGTATCGCGATTATCTACTTCACTACCCAACTACTCGCGAAGTGCAGTTGCTAAACGCGCGGCAGTTTCAAATATAACCACCATATACAGGTGGTCGGTTTTGGGTGTTGGAGGATTTTTGTATTATAAGAGCAATGAATATTTCTGCGTAGCTTCGGAGTGGCCGTGTGGGACTTGAGAGAAAGAATGTGGGTATGCCTGGGCTTCAAAGGGACGCATCTATATCGCCACAGGCCCCGGTGTACTCCCATCAGCCAGTGAGCGAACCGGACGGCAAGGGACGTCGTGTCCGGGACACCAGGGTATCGCCGCGCAAACCGCGTATCTTTGGGTCCTTCGTGGGTTTGCCGCCATTTGGGTGAGAGCGAAGGCCGGGGGTCATATCGACTGGGCCCTCGGCCCTCGGTCTGCCGGGCCCACTGGAAGCTGGGGTACATGCTCAAAAATCTCGACAAACCCGGGAGCTGGTCAAACCTCTGTAGGATTTTATATTATAGCGACGGTTGCGAGCAGAGTGAGCAGGTCCTGCTGGGAAACCACTTGATAAACAAAATAAAATAAAAAATAAAAATAGAAACAAAATAAAAAATCGCAACGAGCAAACATCCTACTTCCAGAGCGCTACAAGCGCACTCGCCACATCCGAAACGGTGGCCGGTTTTGCATCCGGTTTCCCATCGGTGTAACCTATATGGCCATCCCCTATTTTTGGTGGGGCGTAAGCCACGTTACCCTTCAAAGCGCGAGCCCCCCCATCCCCCTCGACTCTGTGCGCCCAGCCAGTTGTCCGAGTCTGCTTCCACCTCTCCGCCACCGACCCGTCGACCAGAATATGGTGGACCTCGTCGACGATGAATTCCAACGCCAGTTCCCGGTCAGTGTCTTCAGGATGGAGGACTTCAAGTGCAATTAAATCCTGCAGCTCCTTCTCCATCACTGCTTCGGCGAACTCTCGAAGGAAAGGACTGAGGTCGAGCTCAGAAGGAACCGGAGAACGGCCGTGCTGGAACTCGTAGGGGTGGAGAGAGCCATCTGGTTTGACGACATAGGTATGTCCATGAATCTGCTCGCCGCGCACGTCCTCTATGAGGGTAGGCTTGGCCCAGCGGCGAATAGATTTTTCGGCGCTCGTTCCATCTGGGAGATTGATGCTGGTTCCGAGCAGGATAGTGTTGTCGGGGATAGGATGATGGCTATGAGCCAGGTGGAGGCCGATGACACCTTGCAGACGATGCCGGCAAAGAAGATTGTCGAAGAAATCCAGATGTTCGTCGTCGATGGCTGGCTGTGTCGACACCTCTGGGAGATTGTTGTAGCTAATGAGGGTTGGTTGACGTCCATTGAAATGCAAGATTATGCAAGATTAGAATACCTACATTGATGTGGCGCGTTTCAAGTGCTCGTCGCTGAGAGGAGCGCACAAGGACAGAATTGCCATCGTTTCGAACATACGGTCCGCGGTTGTCACCTACGAATGCGGACGAAAAAAGAACTTGAGCAGGGTGGGATAATTATATCCACCGCTGGGAGGCACATGTAATTTAAAAAGCACGGAAACCTGCCGAATATCGCTCAAACTTTCGGGTAAACTAAACTTCGCGAGACACTGACTAAAATATCGGGTGGCTAAATCCCGCAAGCCAAGGTGGTGGTTCACTCATGAATAAAGCCGCTCGACGCGGTAGGTGGAAGGTTGATGGAAGCATTTGCCATGGGCGGGGGCGGCGGTGCGACCCCTTTTTTGATATTATGCCAATGTACAATTGGCTCGAACCGGTCCCATGGCCAGAAAAATGGTCAGCGGATTAGTTTTGACGGGACAGACCGGAAACCGGGAGGGTTGAAGTCCCCTTTCGTAAGGGTTGCTACTTGATTTTTTTTCTATCGAGGAGATGCTCGGCTCGTGATGGAAAGGTAGCGAAGGAGGGGTGCCCCGCGATTGTTGCCATGACCTCATTTGAAGTGGGTGCCACCACTCGATGTTGCACGCGGTGCAGGTTTTGATTAGTCAAATGCACGGACGTGTTGGGCAGGACGCGCTGCAAGCAAAATTTTGCGCTCCCGGCGGGCATGGGGGATCATCAATCAGACAGAACAATCCATGAATCCAATCAGATCAATTCACTCTCGTTACGCTGTGCAACACTCGATGGGCTTGGCTGTTCCACAATCAATGGGCGGGGGGTCTAGTGATGCACCGAGCCGCCCGCCATAATTACGCATAGATTAGATAGAGGCGCAGGAACCACCTGGGTGATAAGACGCCTTGCTGCGCCCGGCGGGTAATACGCGGCGACAGGCGATGTAGCCGGCCGTTTGTCGCTCGGGCGAAGTCTCGCAAATCAGGTAGGCGGAGATGCCCGGCCTTGGCTTCGGAAAAAGTCGGCGGGGGGCCTTCCGACCCGAAAGCTGCTTCCAACGGAGGAGGCAGGCCGGAGCGGCAGCGAGGCTTACCAACCGGGCCCGCCATAGCCGAAAAAGAGCGCGTGCCCAAAACGTCGCGGGATAAGCCCCAGCGAGACGGCGGGCGTCGGCCGAGCTGCGAACTAATTATTGAAATAGTAACATGGTTGTGAACAGCGAAAACCAGTAGCCCAATGGGTTTCACAGCGCGAAGTGGCATGCGCCGCATACAGAGCTTTTGTAGTCGGGAGGTCAACTGTCTCGATCGGGCGTCCTGGGTCGGGCGCCGCAGATACGGTCATAGGGGAAAAAAAAAGAGGCGCGGCGACACTTATGTCGGGGTGCGGGAGGAGCGCAGCCGAACCAGGACGGCTCACCGGGACTATGGCTCAAGCTACTAGATAGTCGCCTGCTCCACCGCATCCGCGCATTCGGACGGCGGCAAGGCCCTGCTGCTAGGGCTCCACAGAGTACGCCCTCTTGGGACTCTCGTAGTATGGCCAGCGGCAATTGCGGGCAAATGGAGCTTTCGCGCCGAATACCGGAAGGTGTGAACTCTGGGAAGGGGCCGGATCGGAAATTCGTAAAACTTCGAACTTTAGCGGTGTCGAAAAAGAGCGCCCTCGCTCAGGGTAAGTAAAGAAGCGCCGCGAGGAGACAAGACTCGACGAGCAGCTCGACGACAGGGAGCGTAAGGCGGCGGCGCGCAACGAATCAAGCGCGAGCTTACGGGCGAGCTCAGCCTGTGGCGGTCCAAGATGCACGGCGGCTATAACAACCCCAGCACCACCAACCGGATCAACGCCCATGCTAACGGGATGTGCGTCGAGGCTGTTAGCTTCTCCATCGCGAAAGCTCTCCTCCCCAGACCATCCAAACCTTCCAGAACCACCAGCCAAACAGCTTTTACAATCCACCGAAATGCCATCCAAAGTCCTTCCTTGTTTTGGCTTAGTCAGCTGCCGCCCATCTACACCGAATTCAGTCCACGCACCGACAGTTCCCCTTCCTCTTTTCCATTCTTGAACCTCGCTTCGCCTTTCTCTTTCGACAGCTATCGCTATGGAGTTTACAGAGTCGTATCCGAAGGTTTCCAAGCTGCTCGATCCTGCATTCATTGTGGAGAAGAACAAGTTCATCAAGCGGGAGCTGTCCGAAGACGAGTGTGTCCACCACAACAAGGACGGTCGGGTGCTTTATCCGTATTGGATGAGGGAGCGCATTCAAAACAAAGCCGACGCAATCGGGTTCGTCGCCGCCAACACCGACATCCCAGCACCGGAATGCCATCTCTACGAAAAGGACGGGCTGCTTCACCTTGATATCAAGGTCCTTCCTGGCGTAATGCTCGACGAAATCAAAGAGGAAAACATGCCCGCCGCGATCGAGGCGGTTACGAAGCAAATGGACGGGAACATTCTGCCGCAGCTCCGCAAGCTTCACCGGCGCTCCATTAGAGGCGTCGACCTTACCCTCCCGGTAATCCCCCCTCCACGAATCTACCGCCGCGACCGGCGATCTTGGGAAAGAATCACCTCCAAGCACCCTGACTTCGTCTTCTGCCACAACGGCCTCAGCAACCGAAACATCCTTATCGACTCCACAACGTTCCGGATTACGGGGATTATTGACTGGGAATTTGCGGGGTTTTACCCGCCTGCCTGGGAGCTCAAACTTTGGCCGTTGGATTGGAGCGGCCGTGGACGCCTGAACAAAGAGGCGGAGCGGCGTGATCTCGCCTTGTTTCGCTTGAAGCCGGAGGACTTGAGGGATTGCCTTGAGGAGCGACCTGCGGGTTTTAGGCAGATACGTTCGTGCTGAGTCACTTTTCCGCGCTATAAGCCGGTGCTGTGGCGATGCGGACTGGGAATGGTGGCGGGAGATTTTGAACTTCGGCGGTGTCAAAAAAAAAAAAAAAAAGCGCCTTCGCTCGGAGTAAAAGTGTAGCGCATCTCGCTTTCGAAGCAAGCGAGGTTGTTTTATTACAACGATTTGCGTCCTTCTTCTCTTTATTGCTTTCCATGCGAAGCGCGCTTACGTCCTCCGGCGGGTTGTGGCCCCGGCCAGCCGTGCCGCCGATTGCTTGGCAGCTGCTTCCTTCCTTTCTACGACTGGCTAGAATATATAAAGTGTGGAAGAAAGCTGAGGTATAAACTTACCGCGGGCGAGGATCAAGCTGCGAAGACCGACCACACCGCCCCGGCCATCATCGAGAGGATTGTCTCTTGAGACACATAAGTGACGGATGGCGCTGTGTCGATCCTTGGGCATTTTAGCGGATGGTGTTGCGATTAGGTAGGAATAAGATTGGGAGCCCGGAGCGGCGTGGGCCACTTTGAGCGCCGCGCCGAACGTGCGCTGTTTTCGTCACGCCCGAATCCGACGCCGTTTGGTCAATTGGTGCGGGGAAAGCGTCAAGCCGCACAACTACTCGTCCCGCTAGGTACTTACCCCGAAATTGAACGGTGGTTAGTGGCTTAAAACAATTGCTATTCCTGAACGGGTTGCCCCCGAGCTCCAGCTGCGTGAAAAGAGTTTGGGTGGCTGGAGCAATGTTTACGCTAACGCTCACTGAGCTGACCTTTTGGAAAGTGATGGATGGATTTCCCGAAGTGTGAAGGTGCATGCTGACCTTTTGGGGAGTGATGGGTGTATTTCCCTAAGTGTAAAGGTGCATGATTTGGAAGGCACTGTGCAGCTGGCTGCAATCCGGAAACCGTGGCAGGCACGCAGGCTGCAGCCCCCAGCCCCCAGTGTCAGGTTGCCCTGGGTGGGTTCCGGGCCCTGTCCTAAATGCATACCTATTGGCCAGACCCTATGTCCACTTTTATCCGAATCCGTCCAAACCCGCTTCAGGGTCTGTTCACAATTTACACCCCTCGATGAGGCTCTGCCGCTTGTGGGGAGGCTAATGGTAATTGGACGCCAGGTTTTCGATTGGAGACATCCACCTTCGCGAGGCCAAATGCTGCATGGATCAGCAGTACGGAGCGGCCAGACGTGGCTTGGTGGTTGCAGGGGCCGGTACGGAATACCCCAGAGGAAAAGAGCAGCGAGCGCGGAAAGTCGCGAAAAAATGAAAATGATTTGGAACGCGTTGCAGTTTGTAAACTTTGTCGCCCCCTGTTGGGACAGAAGCACGACAGGCCACTCCCTATATCCTTCCGCCGACCAAAATAGCCTCACAATCGTTCACAAAGAAGATGGCGACCTCGAAGAATAGGGTAAGTTGTACTTTTTGTAACGAGCGTGTCAGCGCGGAGAAAGCAAAGCCAGTATTAACCCGCCTCCCCCAAAAGGGTTGGACAATAGAAACCCGACTCCCTAATATTACCGTGCCCGTCCTTTCTATTTTAAACAAGCAAATAAAAATGTTAGAAAAGACAGCCCTATCAGACTTTTCCCACCCTTCTTGCCCCTGCTCCTGCGTTTCTGTCCTTCCTCGCTCCTGTGCCCCCGTCTTTCTTCGTTCCTGCGTCCCTGTCTTTCTTCGTCCCTAAGTCCCCGTTTTTCTTCGTCTTCGTCCCTCGGTCTCCGTTCTTCTCCGCCCTTTTCGCCCCTGCTTTGTCTTCGTTCGTTCCATTGGTTACTCTTTTCGGGCTCCACAAATCGGACACGAGACCTACCGCGCGGTTTCCGATCCGGCTCGGGTTTTTCGCCCACGGCGGGGGATCGTGGTGGGGCACTCATCGGGTTGTGAAGCCTTTTCTCGAACTTGGAGGGTTTGCCGCGACGGCTTACCGCATGGTCGGATTCATCGTTTTCGACCGTCGCTGCGCGTGGCGGCATCGTGGTAGAGAAAGGTAAAGTTTGCTGAGTCCAAGTATGGCTGGCGTATGTCGTGCGCAGGGGTTGCAGCGACTTGCGAAAGACGGGAAACATCGGTGGGAGGGCGGCTGCCGCGTTTTTTTTTATAAGCGTTTGGAAGGGCTTTGTGACGGGACGTAGAGCGGCAGAGCCGCGTTCCTTCTGTTAGCAATAGTCCGCAAAGGAAGCTCACCGAATGTACGGGCCGCCTTGCGGAAGATCGACGCCCGGCTGACTACCCCGGCGTCCACTATACCCGGGCGTGCAAGAGGTCACACTATCTTGAACTTTCACATGAATAATAGCGGGCAGCTGCCTCGCCCGGCTTGGTAGGTACGGGGGCCTGCCCTTTAAGCTATGGCGAGTGAGAGCCTTATGTATTAGTATGTATGGCTTGAGCCTTTGGCAGCCTGCCTAACGGGTAACGGTTTCCATTTATGCGCGTCCAAGCAGCAGGTGAAGGCACATGCCCAAGCATCAGCAACGCCGTCGTTGCCATCGTTTTCCACGTGTGCCCAAATAGCAGTCATGCCGTGGATTTCGGCTCGTAGATTGGCACAGCTGTCCAAGTTAGGAGGTTGAACTTTTTATTAGCTACGAGGGTAGCTTACCGTTATCGATAGCTCGTTCTCAGCGATTTGGATACCTCAGGCGAGTGCATGTAGGACTGAACCGTTGCAGTCTCCCAGCCGCCCTTGGCACTCCAACTCAAGAGGTGTCTTCCGCCCCGCCATGTGCAGGATGCATGCGCCCCAATTGGAGGTTGCAACTGGTGTAATTCGGTGTGACCGCGTTGCCGACGGCAGGGTTCCGGGGTGTCGGGATGCGCAAATCATATACACCTTTACCACAAAGGTCCGCAGCCTTGCCCTATAAGCCGGCGGTAGCAAGCTGGCTGGCCTTGGGCTGTATTTTGCTTTTTCGCAGCTTTCCAACTTAGGAAACCGCTGTGCAGGCAACCGCCATGCAAGAGACGGAACTCCGGTCACCTTTTACCGACATGTGATATGGAGCTTGCCCAAAGGAAACATGCGACCGGAGCCGCGTGTGAGTTGGGTCCATCATGGCGAAAGCCGCATTAGGCGGCCAGCATATATAAATCCGTTGCCCTATTCCTGGCCCCTGCATACGCAGCTTCGCAGCCAACTTCTTTTTGTAAACGCACCCCCCCACCACCGTCGCTAGTACCGGCTGCTTTGCCCAACCGTGTACTAGCCCCAAATGCGGCAACCCGCCGCGCGGGTCCTATGGAGTGCATTTAGCCCTGACCGTTTCGGCATAAACCCGACAACGGGAACGATTGGCGAAATCGCCGAGCCTGGACCTGTACCTCCTCGAAATTGCCAATCTGACTTTTCGTATTTCGCAGGTTGCATATGCAGACCAACGCATGCCTGACGTTAAAGCAGCTGCTTCGAAGAAGGGCATCGACCTGGGGGAGAGGTTGGGACAGCTATCGCTGCCTTTGGCTCGAGAGTGAAGTGACGGGCGGTGGGCAGCAGGCAGGCTGCGGAACAAGGATTCGAATGCACTTACCCGTGCTAATTTGGCTTCAAGCCCATCGCCCACCCTCAACGCACCGGCGAACACAGTCTCCTAAACGCGCGGTTGAGGACGCCACTGGACGACCCTACGCAGCATATATACGGACGCACCTGGCTGGTCTTTTCGACTGGCAATCATTTGATATTACCATCCACGCCGAAATCCGAAAAATACAACAAATATGGAGCTTCGAAAGGCCAGACTCAGCGACCTCCCACAGCTTGTCGGGCTCGTGACAAGCTCTATGCCGGGCGACCACACTTACGGATATCAGTGGCCACACCACGGCGAATACCCGAAGGAGATATCCTCGCTTTGGGAATTCAAGCTCAAAAAGTTGCTCCCCGAAAGCCGCGTTATCGTGGAAGAAGGGAACGTAATCGCATTGGGCATCTGGGCTCAGGAGAGCCTCTTTCCTGCCAAGCAGCGAGATGGTGAGGGATTCGCTCCGCCGTTTCTCTCTTCTCTCTGGACTCCCGTTTTATATACAGTTTTACCAATATGCTGACCCTTTTTTGAACCAGCATGGCCCCCGGAAAGCCTCAATGGGGAATTCGAGCGCGTGGGCTCCCGAGCACGCGATGACGCCCTGGGGCGTGCCAGTGCGTCGGTGCGGGACCACATCAAGAAGCTCGGCTTTTGTGAATTCTTCACCATTGACCTGCTTGTGACGGATTGTTCCTTTCGTCGCAAAGGCGCTGCAGGGATGCTCGTTGATGAGTTTGTGAAGGAGGCTGGAGAGAGGCTTTGTCTGGTCGAAGCCAGCCGAATGGGGGAACCCCTGTACGTGAAAAATGGGTTTGAAAAGGTCATGGACATGCCAGTGAAAGTCGATGGCGAGCAGGAGAAAACCAGTTTTGCCTTTATGTTGAGGTGGCCAAAGGGACACGGCTGTGCCGGTCGGATTGCTGCAATTGGCCCACAGCAGCAGGCTTCAGTTTGAGGGCCATACCGAACCGCGTTTTGTGTTCACCAAGTTGGTCCGGTAGGCAGCCGTCCTGCCCGAGATGACGAAGACGAGCTTCTCTATCAAGATGACGCGGCCGCTTCTCGGCCGACCGCCCTCCCGCTCGGGCTGCTTGTTTTTCTTGTAGGGGTCGCCGCTCCCCCACGGATCCTCCCTCTGGATCCCGTTTTTCTTATCCTGCTGTGGACGTAGAGGTTAAAACGGGCTTGGCCATTTCTTGGGGAAACTTGTTGAAAACGTTGCATTGCAGGAAACCACTAATGCAGCCATCGCCAGTGTTGTTTGTGCTGCAAGGTCATCACACCCCACCTGCAAGCTCGAAGCGTTACGGTATATACACTGTGTTAATTTGCGGACCAAAAGTGACCCCTTAAAAACTACGTACGGTGTTTTCGCACCGTATTCATCCTTCTGTCAGAGAGAAAGGAAACCACACCGGACACCGCTACTCAACCACTCCGGCCAAGAACCCCATAAGATGTTGAGCAGGCTCAGAAGAGCCCGGGTTTTAATTACGGGATGCCCGAATAAAAAATTTAAACGGGGATGCACCAGCAGTCGCGAGGCTCTTCCCACAGGGGGATCAGACTTGATCAGCTTGGTGATAAGGATGAAAACGGCCAAGCAATGAAGGCCCATGACGCCGGATATGTGGGCTAGCAGCAAGAGGGCCGGGTCGACGAGCAACGCAAAGTTGAGAAATGTAGACGGTGTGTATGGATACCGATCAGGTGACTTGGCAGCACTCCCTCAATGGACCTTTCCGCACTGCGGGGCTCCGCTCCGTGGGGTCATATGGGCAACGACGTCCATAAACCAAAGTTGAACCCAAAGGAACGTTGGAATTCACCAGATTACTACCGCCGCCAATGGATGCCATCGGTGGCGTCGCTGCGGCTACTGCAGAAAAGCCGCTTTCGGCTCCGCCGCCACCTGCAACTTCCGGCGCTCCGTCCTGTGCGGGCGCTGGCGGTGGATCGAATAGCACAACAGACCCCTCCATCGTCCCCAAACTGGATATCAGCGACCCCTGGACGGTGGAGAAAGCATTGGCTGCCATCCATCTGGACAGGCCTCTGGAAGGCTCTATTCGTCCTACCTTCGGTTTTCCCGTCTGCTGGAACAGCTCAAGCTTACGAAACGAGAGGGATGGAGGCGATACGGCATTGCCCAGTAAGGCAAAGCAACTGTCAAGTGTATATAGCAGCTAACACTTCCCAATCAGGGACGAGTCAGTCGCTGACCATATGCGTCGCATGGCTGTAATGGCTGTGCTCCCTCCGCCGCCCCTTGCATCTTTTGCAGGCCGTCTCGATTCCACCAAATGTATAAAAATGTGTCTGATCCATGACATTGCGGAGTCGCTGGTTGGCGACATGACCCCTGCCGATGGGGCCCCGAAGAAAGAGAAGCGACGGCGGGAGGACTCGGCTATACTACATCAGGGGATTGCTGCCGGGACCACAAGGCGAGGAGCTCCTTGCCATACGGAAGGAATTCGAAGACGCCATCACACCGGAGAGCAGGTTCGTGCAAGATCTCAACAAGATCGAACTCCTCTAACAGATGGTCGAGCACGAGAGGCGTAGCGAGAAAGACCTCAGCGAGTTTACGTATGTGGCAACCAGGATGTCGCTCCCAGAAACCACACACTGGGCCGAGCATATCCTGAAGGAGCGTGAAGAATATCGGAAGGGAATTACGCAGCCTGCCAAAAACAGCGTTGATTATGGAATGAAGGAAATGCAGGACCAATGCTATGGTGCGGGAACTGACTGAAGGGGTAATAGCACGGATAGCACTGAACGGACACCCTACGCAGGTCCAAGAACCGAACTACTCGCTTCTTTTCCGTCGTGCTGACACAGGAGTGGGTAAGCAGGGAAGCACCAGCCAACTTGATACGTGGAAGGCCGAAGAGCCAGATCTCACGGAGCACCTAATGGGGTCGGATGGATATTTCAAGCGGGTAAGAAGCTCATCCGACCACCTTTCAGGCCTGTGCGATTATTGAGCGGAGATACAGGTTGACCGCAGTGTGCCCGATGATACGCGTATCCACCTGGTGGCGCGGGCGGTGGGGGAGTTTGTTGAGCATGCGAAACTTTGCAGTAAGAGGTTGCAGGCGCAAGCTGGGGAGACTGGAGACGTTGGTGGTTCGGCAGTGGCCGATTCGTGCGCCTCCTAGTGGACAGGATCAGCGACAGCATTTGTCTGCCCGTCCTGTATTGAGCCTTCAGTATTAAAACGTTGGCGGGAGGCTGTCATGGCGTGGCAGCCCTCCGGTCTGCACGTCCGCCAAGCAGAGGGTAGGGCGTCCAAGTCGGCTGCCTGATGGAGGGCAGGCACCCGCAGAAACCTGCAACCCGGCTTTGGCCTGGAGGGCCCAATCCTGTTCCTGTTCCTCAGCTCTAACAGCGTTATTCATCGAGATGCAGAATCCCAAAACCCAGGCCGCAATCAAGCTCCGGCCTGTGAGGGCCTGCCTTGCCATGACACCGCCCCTTCCAGAGCTAATGAACTGCTTGCTATGTATGCGGGTATTTTTGCCCGACCCGAGCATGTGACACTTCGTGCGTGGACGGGAACCCCTCCTTCAACCACCACGGCTGTGTGGTGTGGGTCTTGGTGTGTGAATAGCGATGCACCCGTGGAACGGTGACCGGGGGTCTGTAAGGTAGGGCGGCACCCGGGGGTCTTTGCACAAAGGCGATTTTTAGCGTGGAACTACGACCAGGGTCTTTGCAGAGCGGCGATTCTAGCCACACAGATCGTCGGCGTGCAGCGAAAGGGTGGAGTACTTTGTTTTCAGCTGCTTTGGTCACACTGGTCCAAGCCGGCCGTTTCCGCAACTTCTCATCCGGATCGCCTCATTTGAACAGGGCTCCTAAATAATCGTGCAGGGCTGCGTAGGCCTGAGAGGCGACCCGGCACACCTTACCCGCGGTGAATTTTCGCACGGTGCGGCAGGAGGCGGCGCTCCGCGTGTTGGGGCAATCGAGGACCTGCCGGGGTCAAGCTGTCGTGTTAGGGGGCAAGCCGACAACCAGGGGAACAAATCAAGCTATATAAGAATGGCCAGAACAAGGGAAGCAGGAACAATTCATCCATAAATGGTACTTTCCGCGAAGCAAACCAACTTGCAACGTACTTCTTGGGTCGCTGCTCGTGTTTTTCTCTTCTGCCAGCCAATCTTCCAACCGACCTAGCAATCAATCTCCCCTACCTCGACGCTGGCTTGCAAAACAACCACATCGCACCACGCTCGTCCGCGTGACTACCAAGCGCCCCCCGTCTACCACCCTCCAAACAATCCTCCTTACCACAAGCATCATCCAAATTGGAGACACAATCTTCGAAAAGATGTACGGACGCGGGTACGGTGAGTATACATCCATTAAATCCAACGTGGCTAAGCTGACTGGCCACTAGAGGCCCTGCCGTTATACGCTCCGGCCGGTACAGCGATAGCAGATGACTATAAGGGGGCACAAACTATGCCCCAGTCACATATGCTACTCTGGTACTTTTTAGTTGCACTTTTGTGTTTGGTGATATCTGTTATATTGGTCTTTTATTTAGCTGGCGCGTAAGGAGACAAGCGAGGCGGAGTCCCCTTTTGCACCGACGGGTAGTCGATCATGTCGCCCTATCTATCCTTATGCGTCATTTTCCTCGCTTCCCGCAAACACCCACAGCCCGGACCCCGCTGTTCGAAATACGCGGCTTTTTGTCCTCGAGCTCTGCTTCCGGGAGGACGGGCAGTGTCATGGCCTGCAGACCTGGCTCCGCCCGCAGAGGTTTCTCTACACCCTCGCCTGCCCGGCCTCCGGCCTCCAACTCTCTCCTGTACACTATCTTCGCTACCAGTCGTAATAGAACCAGTCACCCTTCTACTGTTTACGATAGGAAGTTGATCATGTTCTCCCATGGCGCGGGCTCCCGGTGCCTTTTTGCGATTCACCTGTTTTAGGATGGAACAAGTATGGCTAGAGAGGTTGCCAGTACCGAGGAAGTGGGTTGGCAGAACATACTGCAGATTTCTTCTGGCCTGTACTCCATGTTTTCCACCTGGGGGGGCTGGCACCGCAACTGTGTCCTCCTGGATTTGGGGCACCACTTGGCGGCGGTGACGCGGTGGTGACCGCAGGAATATTCTCGCTGGAGGGTGGCTCGGTTAGCCGTTTTTGTGGGACGGAACTAAACGGAACAGCTTACGTCTGTCCACTCGCATATTTTGGGATAGCGGGGGAGACGGGTGTACGGGTGACAGCAGGTCGCCGTTGATGGAGCTGGTCCCAGAGATCGGCTATTTTCTGTGTGTCGATATGTGATCACCTGGGCTTCGATAGAGGTGGTTTAAGCACGCCGGTCGTATCGTATGCGCCGCGGCCCGTTGGGGAGAAGTCTTGCCATTGATCCTCCCCAGTCGCCATGTTGGTATTCGAACCCGGAACCTGGAGCGCCCCTGGCCCTCGCTTCTCTTTCCAGATCGACATCGGTTGAATAGCAACTAATTTGCCGTTACCCCGCTGCCATCATGGATCGATCTGCACAATTACCACACGGGACGATGGTGCAAAACCCCACGAGCAGCTCCTGCGTTGGTCATTGGCCTGAACAAAAGAGTCGGAAAAGCCAGGGTATAAACCAGCCCGGCAGCCGCTGCAAGGAACTCACTGATGGACCCACGCCTGTCCACAGCTCGGGTCGCGATTCCCGGGACCTGCGGCCCCGCGGACAGCATTCTCTCGACAGGGCCAGGGATGAGCCTGTTACGGGATTACTGGATTCCAAGTGTAGACCTAGCGTAAGATCGCGAATTCATGTTTGGATGTTTCCGTGACGAACAGCTGAAAGGCGCCGAGGACGACGACACATAACTGTGGCGTCGCATATGCGCGGTTGCCCCCATAGTGGCAATGGGGATCTTTTGTGCAGGGGCCAAACGTCTCCGGGTAGGTTTCGCCACTGCGAGTGTTGTCGATATAAGTTGTCGGTTGACAGGACATTCAGCAACCAAATATCCCCAAGCTCGCGTTTTCTTTTCAGGTTTTTAATGCGGTCGCACAAGACACTTTGACATTTCATCGAGCGTGCTTTGCCTTCCCACACGATGCCGCCCCATTGTTCTGATCCTATCCTGGTCAACAAACTGGACACGTCTTCACCTCTTGCACACCCACACGGCGAGTTGGATCTCTTCCACGACGGTATACGAGTAGAAAGGAAAATCGAGGTCCAAGATCCGAAGACGGCTACAGGGCTCCGCGTTTGGTCACCTGATGCGCCAACAGGGACAGGATATTCCAAGATCACATCTTCCGATGACAAACTCGCGACACCGACAACTCGGCCGGCTGTCTGAGCCCGAACCCGGAAATCGCCGACCGGCCAAGCCCCAGTACCGTTCTGTCTCTGATGCCCAAGCACGCAGGACCGCAGGAAAGGAAAGCTAGGAGATCAAGGGGACTCGGGTTTGGGCCGCATGGGGCTGGACATTGCGCAAGCTTGTTACCATCGTCGGCCGTTTGATCTTTTGGCGAACGGTTAGCTACGCCGTGTTCTGAATTTGTTTTCCGTAATTTTCAAAGGACGGAGATCAATTTCTTACGTTTTTATTGACGCTTCCTTGTTCATTTGTCCGGATCACTCATTTTTTGTTTCCCTGCGCCGTCCAAAGTCGTCCACGGATACACACTAGCGTGGGGGGTGGTGCCTGCACAAGGCTGCCAGGTGGGACGCCACGCATGGACATTTGACCCTGGTCGCCCATCCCTTTGAGTGCTAGTGCTCTGCAGATCACCCGAGCTTTAGCCAACCAAGTGCTGTATTTTTTTCGGTACCTCGACACCCACCTTATTTAGCCTGCGTTGTAAGTGCTAGCGGAAGTCGCAGTGACAAAGCGGTACGTGGCAATAACCGCATATGAAGCCATGCGCGTAGGTACCAACAACAAACAGGGGTAAGCTCTGCAAATCTTTACTCCTTTAATCCAGCTGGATTTACTGGCACTCAAAGGGATACGGGTAGCCTGTGCCTTTGTGGATCTGCAAGGTCGGTCTGGAGGCGGGGCTGTTGTTTCCTGCGTGGCTTGCTGGAAAAAGGTCTGACTAGCCCGATATGTAAGTACGGATTTAGTTTTAATTTCTAATTTTCCCGCTATTCGTTCAGGGAGGAGGGTGGAGTACACGCAGTCAGCCCCCGAATCCGTTCCAAGGCTCTGGATACAAACCTCCCCGAAGCTGTAATCGCGTCCGGGGCTAGCCAGTGAGGGCGTGTAGGGAGCGCAACGCGCTAGGAGTCACGAAACGGGCTGCTCCCACCCCTGCAGGCGGTTCGGTGCTGCGGGTCGACCCTCTCCCAGCCACCGCTGTGTTGCGATGTTGACGGCCAGCCAACGATACGACATGGTGGACGCGCATACGCGAGACGCTTGGCGCGGCGCAACACTGCGTGATCTTTACAAAGGGGAAGAGAGTTCCTTCCGACACACCCTCCCTAAAGGCTCACTTCTGGGACAGCCTTCCCAGGACCCAGGATGTTTGCCCGAGCTCGCCCCTGATGCGTCATACACATGTCCGAAAACGCGCTAGCGATGATTTTTTGTTTGGGCTCAAAGATGGTAAGAAACATTCGGTGGGATTATGCAGTTGGGTATTGGTCGGCAATGTTTTATGCAGCAGCAGAAGCAATTATAGCCAATAAAACGTGCAAGCATATCAACCGAAACCGATAGCCTATTTTCCCACCACCAGCCACCAAATCTGTGAACCTAGGGCGCTTCCGTCTTCTTTTTTATCACATTACAGTTGCCCGAGCAGCGTGTGTCGCACCGTCTGCAGCATGCGGGGAGGTAAACGCGTGATTGGACGCCAGGTTTTCGGCTGGAAACTTGCCGGCTTCGCGAGGCCGGGGGCTGCGTAGATCGGCGGTACGGTGGGCGGCCAGCAAAACAAGGCTATGAGCGCGCCAGGGTGGGCCCTTCCTGGACGCATTGGCCGAACACTCATCCACGATTCGTCCACAATATTGTCTTTGTATGGTCACACCCGCTTCCAGGTGTAAATTTATAGGACCACCCCTATGAGGCTCGGCGGACTGAGTCTAACTAGACGCCACAGCCAGCTGCGTGGCCCTCAGATCGCGGTCCGCTGCTGGTCAACACACCCCAACAGCCCCTACCACGCAGAAAGAGACTCGTTGGCACAAGTACCTCCGAACCGCCGGGTGTGACCAACACCAGTGTAGGATACGAGTCGTCTCCATGCAAGTAGGAACCCAAAAAGGGTTACGGTTTGAAATGGTTGCCTGCTAGGCACGCGGAGCGATACACTGGCAGCGTCCCATTATCGTCTCGTTGTCGTTCAAAATGCCGTTGCAAATACACCGCCCAAAGTTCTTCCGTTTCGTTATCGGTAGCGAACGCCCGATTTGCTACCTCCCAGCAGTTTTCGATAATAAGCCCTTTGCTAGGCAGTACATGGGGGTACAAATACTAACTGGCGAGGCTGGACTTGGCCTCCAGGTTGTACGCGCTCTGGTACAAACGGATACAAGGATGATGCATTGGGGCCGAAGAAGGGCTGCAGCCACTGACCAGGGAGCGAACACGGGCTGCCAGCTGGTTCGGGATTGCTGCCCTGTGGTGGCCCGGCCACCGCGCTACCGTCACCACGGGGCTTCGCCATTTGCGAGATGTCAGTTTCCGAGTCTGTTGGCTAGCAGCACAGCTAAGCTAGCGCGGTCGCGATAGAAGCTACTTTGAGCCTGCCTGGCCTTTGCATGCGCCCAACCACCTCCCGTGTTTCGAAAGCAGGGAGGGGTGGAAAGTTCTAATTTGTGATTTTGACGACAGAACCCGGGCAACTTACACCATGGAGTGAGCTCGCTGCCGTCGGGCGTTCCATGCTCGGGCAACAACACCGGAGATGTCATCTTTGCCTAACCCCCGATTTAATTTTCGGGCACAAGCTTTATCACTGTTATTCGTTTAGCTATAAAGGGGTTGGAAATTCCCGCTTTCTGGTTTTACATTCTTTCTTCGTTGCCCTCATCAGCTCACCTTTTTACGCATTGCCGCCCACCACTCGCTATGGCTGGCACTGGTCGAAAGCTGCCGGGCCTGATCTACGGGGGCTACGAGGTCGTTGGGGTTTGGCGCTGCAACGTAAGTCTGCCCTAACCCGTTTGATGGAACAGTTGGCTAACATACGATCCAGAGATGCCGCAACTTCACGTTCCAGGGAGACCCTTGCAGGATCTGCTCCAACGAAGAGGGCAACGAGATGGACACCGAGAAGATGAAGCCGTACAGTGCCCTAAGGCTTTGTAAGGTATCGTCGGAGGAGTGGGTTATAGCGGGAAAGGATCGTACGTTTTGGAATGGTGTCTGTCGGAGGTTCCAGATAGAGGCGGAGGAGACCGCGTGGAAGTTTTTAGATTCCAATTTCCCAGAGATCAGCGCTTGTCATCCAAAGTTATGTGCTACTCTTAACGAGCAGAAGCGGGTCGTTAAGGAGCTGTTCGCGGAGCGCGGTTTCGAGTTGGTGTCGAGAATATTAAAAAAGCCTCTGAAGGAGAAACAGAAGAAGGATGAGCTATACCGGAAGGAGGTGGATCAGGTCAACGAGTCGGCCGAGCGAGATTTGAGGGACATATGGAAGGGGAACCAGAGCCGGAACCAGGGCATCCAGAATCAGGGAGGTCTGGGTGAGCTACTCAGTTATCTTCGCTTGTTTTAACCAGCATAATCAGATCCTTGGCAGCCACGGCCGGAGGGGATATATGATATAACGACAACGAATTAAATCTACCACACACCCTATTTAGCATATCTACTTGGGAAAGCTGGCCATTCCCCTCCAGCTTCTCAACCTAGTGTGAGTATGTGTGGTTACCTTGGCGGTAGCCACAATAGCTGGCCGGCTGCAGTAAGCTAACGCTGCAAGGCAGGGAGGGCGTACGTGGCTGGCTAGGGAAATCCGACATTAAAAGGTTGCAGCCAGCCACCTGGTACCATTGATGCAGTGCTTACGTTACTGCAGGGAATATGCAGCCACCCGGACGTTGGTCGGTCGACACAATATAAGTCATCCATACGTCAAGCACTGCTCCATTCGTTATGCATAAGCACCTGCAGCGCGCTGTATGCAGTAGCTCCCAGTACGGTACACTTACAGTCCCACTGCGGGCCCTTTGCACCTCTCACGCAGTACGTACCTTGGAGTCCCGGAACTTGAAAGGAAGGTAGCTACCCGCTCACCTCGTTTTCGCCATCCTGCCTTTGTGTTGCTACTCGCTACCTCTAGTACTTCTCTCGTCTCACGAGGACTAGCATTTCCACCAAGGGATATTACACAAACCTCCCGAAAGTTAAAATTCCGATCCGTCTAAGCTGAGCATTAAGACGAATACCCACCATTATCATCGGGCATGTTTGGTTGGGAGGACCCCGCAGAGAGCCCGGCTCCCGAGTCTCCAACCTTCTGGTTGTACTTGTTCTGTGTGCTATTGCAAGTTCCCCTATCCCCTGGGAGGCGGGTGGTTCGCGCCAACCCAGTATGGGCACAACCTTTTGAAGTAGCTAATCTGACCAACAACTCCTTGTAGCCTTTATAGATATGATCGGCTTATCGTACATTGTATCAGCCACTGGAGATACAAATTTTATCCCATTCCCAGCAAACCAACGTACACGGAACAGGATGTTACGGTTATTATACCCACCATTCACCATAATTTCGAGGAGCTCCGGCCCTCGCTGGAGAGCATTTTCGCGACCAACCCGTACTAGCTGATCATTGTTACGACCATTAGCAAATTCGACGCCCCGATGAAGCTCGCGCGGACCCTGAATTTGACCAGGATCCGCATCTTTTGCATCCCCGTAGCGAACAAGCGCTTGCAAGTTTGCGAAGCGCTGCCCTATGTCACGACCCCGATTACCATCATGGCGGACGACGACGTAACGTGGCCCAAAACGCTTATGCCCTGGATCCTTGCGCCGTTCGAGAACGAGTGGATTGGTGGCGTGAGCACGTGCCAGGGGGTTAGGAGCGACGTGGGCGTGTCGATCCTCTGGCGCGCGAGCAATTGGCTTGGGGCGTGCTATATCGAGCGGCGCAACTTTGAGATTTCGGCGACGCACAACATTGACGGCGGCACGTCGTGCATATCGGGCCACACCGGGGCGTACCGGACGGATATTTTCCGGGACCACGCGTTCCAGCACTCGTTTAAAACGGAGCGGTGGCGCAACTTCGTCCTTAACGCCGACGACGACAACTTTATAACGCGCTAGCTCGTAAACCACGAGTGGAAAACGTGGGTCCAATACGGGCGCGAGTGCGAAATTGAGACGACCCTGGAATACGGCCTTAAATTTTTGTACTAGTTCTTGCGGTGGGCCAGGAGTAACTGGAGGAGCAATTAGACTAGACTGGCTGTGGAGCGTCATGTTTAGAGGTGAGCAAGCACACACCAGCACACGATCACCACCCCTCCTGCTCCTCATTCAGCCAGCCGCGTAAAAGGCCTTGCCTATCAGCAGCCCGCTTTGACCAATCCCACCCTTGCGGGTGCTCAACAGACAACAGCCCTGGTCGACGTACGCGCTTCACATCGCCACCTTCACCTCTTTGGCCTTCGTTTTCGACCCGTTGATCCTGGCCTCGCTATGGTGGGGCACGGCCAATTGGGATAATATAAACCGATGCCATGCGTTTGGCGTCATGCTCGTTTTTTTCGCCTTCACCAAGGTTGTTAAGCTCATGGGCCTCTTCAGGCGCAACCCCAAGGACCTCGTGTTCCTACCACTGTCAATCGTCTTTGGCTACTTCCACGGCTTGATCAAGCTCTACGCCCTATTCACTCTGAACGTGGTAAGATTTCTTATTTTGGCCCATTTGAAGGCTTCGTGCCGAGGCAGCAAATAAACCGCTAACTTTCCCCTGTCATTAGACCACGTGGGGCAGCCGCAAAGACGCTGACGACAACGGCAACCTGCGTTCGACGCCTATCCCAAGCGTAGCCTCGACAGACGATGGGCCCTCCACTAGCAGCGGTGCTCAACTTGCAGCCCCGCAGCGACGATAAAAGGCCATTTAACGGAGCTTGCTCAAACGTAATGGAGCCGCTCGCGAAGGGACTTCAACAGCTAGCATGTTTATGCAAGATTGCGTTCAGCAAAGCGGCCAACTTTCTTTAACGGCGGATGAGTGATATGGGACCGAACCCCGCGCAGACGATGTTGAAATAAAGTGTGGTCTGTGCATTGCCGTGGGTTTGGCTGCGTTGATAACGAGATTTCATCGGCTAGACTAGATGGGTCATTTTGAACTTGACAATAGAATGCGCATTACTGTGACCGCATGGAACCTAACCGAATGTCCCTGGAATATTGGATAGTGTCTGGTGCATGCGGCACCAACACTGGCCCTAGGCCGATTGCTGGATCTGGCTGCATTGTAGCAGATTGGGTGGGAGGACTCGTTTCGGGGTGGAGAGACTTTGAATTGTATAGAGGCGCTCCTACATCTAGCAGGGAGCCAACCACAGCATTATTTTTCGGCACTTCCAGTATTCATCTGTGACTAGGGGCCACTGCCCGACCCCCCTGCGCTCAAACTCCTCTTTTCCTCCGCCTGGCCTCACTGCACTCACCCCGCCCCGACGCCGCCGCGGTCCCCTTCGCCGCTTGGCGCATTTTCGGAGACCAACCCCAAGAGTGTCTCCTAACGACCACCGGCTGGCCGGGTAAGTATGTATCCTTCAACAGCGTAGGATTGCATACCTTGGAGGCGGAAGGATGCTGCGGAGGTGCGCCAGGACGGACTGCATTAATTGAGGTACCCGAAAAAGATGAAAGATGGGGCGATTATGAGGGTCATCTGCAGCACCGCCAGGCTGTGGCCCGTCAGGCCGCCGAAGTAGCTCTTTCCCATCGTGGATATCGTCTCGCTGCAGGCTATCAAGTGCGGCGCGGTGGGGAACGGTGTGACCACCGAGGATGATGAGGGAGGAGGAGGTGGAGGAGGGGGCTCAGCTGTCGGTCGGTGGGTCAGAGCCACAATGAGTTAGAAGCGTCGTTCGCTGTCCCTCCCGATGACCTTCAGCTGCTCGGTAGTGCTATCGAACAGGTCCATTTTGAGTCGCTTACGGCGCGGGCGTGGATCCAGCGGGTACCAGCCGTCGTCGTGCGAGGGCAGCCTAAGCTTGACGCGGGTGCTTCGGCGTCGGTGGCGCTGGCAGGGTTTTGTCTCGCAACGGGGTCCGGTCATTCGATCGATCGATACGGTGAGACAAGCTAAAGCCGCCTCAAGGGGGCATAGATCATCAGGCCGGCAAAGAGGCTTCAACCCAAGCCAAAGAACGCCCAAAAGGAAAGCGACGTGATATTCTACAAGTCCTCGAAGCAATGGCGCTTTATCTCCCTAACATCCAAAATGCGCATCCGACCGGCCGAGACGAGGGACCTGTCGCGGCTCGCCGAGATCACGGTAACATCGCTTCAGGATGACCCGACCTTTGACTATCTGTGGCCAAACCGGCACAAATATCCCGACGATAATGTCTTGTTCTAGCATGTCCATCTCAAGGAGATGCTCTACAACCCGCGCGTGCGCTTTCTAGTCATCGAACTCGAGGAAAACGACCCGCCACCGTCCAGCTCCGGAGCCGAGGGTGCCAAACCAGCTACTCAAACACATATCGAGCCGCAGCATCACCAGCAGCAACAACAGCCGCGAACCGTCATAGCATACGGTATCTGAGAAAGCGTCGGCGACTCTCAGGCACCTCGCAAGCTTATAAACGAAAAGGACACATGCTGAACGAACTAGGCCGCGGGGAGACCTTTTCCACCCATTTTTTTTTCGCTTAGCGCGCACTAAATAATAAATACCCATCATCTGTTCTCACATAGGCACTAACGCTAGCTTGCAACGCTGGCTCTTGGCACGCAAGCATCCCACCCCGCGGAGGGACGCTCAGCTCCGCCAGCGCGGTGGTCCGGCGCGACGTGTTCGAGGCGGCGGGCATTCATAACTGGTGGGCCATGGAGCTGCTCGTAACGGACCGGCCGTTCCGGCGGCGAGGCGCGGCATCGAGGTTGGTGGCTGAAGGTCTACGGTGGGCCGACGATAAGCATCTCCGAGCGGGCGCCGAGGCCAGCCCCATAGGCGAGCTCGTCTACGCCAGGTTCGGGTTCGAAAAAGTGGGCAATGACTGGACAGTCAGGGTCGAGGGCGGAGATGATGAGTTCACGTTTGTTGTCATGCGGCGGCCGCCGGGAGGTGTATGTATTGGGCTGCTGCCTGCTTATGCCTCCTGCTACCTGTTGGCTGCTGCCTGATGTTGCTGCCTCCTCTCTTGCTTCCTCTGTTGCTTCCTATCTCCTCTCTTGCTTTTTCCGTTGCTTCCTACCTCTTCTTTTTCATTCACTCTTCCTTAACGCCCACACCTTCAGCTTATTCTCGAGAGAACCTGGCCCTGTAGCAAAAATGCCGACACTCCTTAACCTCCTCACTGCCCCGAACAAAGAGCGGATACTGCGGACGATCCCCGGGCCGAACTTAATACCTAAGTGGTAACCCACATGGCCTGGATATTGGGGTTAATTGGCCCGAGTTCAACTACAACACTCTTTCCTCGATTAACCGGTCTTATCTCGCGGCAAACTGATCCGAATTTGTACATTCAAAATACATGTTGGTAGGAGTGTTACTCCTGTCGGGCACGGAGATCTCCCAAGGTGACGCACACTGATCAGTGATCAAAGTCTTGTATGCATGCGTGTCGAGTAGGTAGGATCTATCTGTACTGGAGGGGGCCTCTGGCCCCCTTTTATAAGGAGGCTTGTGGGGGCCCCACAGCCCCTGAAAGGGGCTGTGGCGCGTCCTTTGCCGAGGTCCAAATGCGTGCGTTGCCATTGATCCACAATTTCGATTTTGAAATCTGGAATGAAATACCTTAAACCATTTTCTCACTCGATTTAAGTTCCATGTCGTCAACCGGGCCCTCTTTGTTGCTTCCCAGAAACACATCCACTTTGGGCTTGGGTCTCGATGCTGGAGTGAGCGCGGCCAAATGGATTAGGGCTTGGTCAATTCGGAGCACCCAAGCTCGGACTGCCCGTACGAAAACCTCCTCCCCGGCGATAGCAAACTCGACGGCAAATGGAATCGGGAGCTTTACTCGGCCAATTACGACGAGTGGCGGAAGGCTGTCGATCAGATTATGGGATATATGGTCAGGTGGGGACGGCGGTGCGGCTACATCATCACCGACCAATACCTCTATATCTTTCGGATTACTATAGAACCCATTGGGGAGGGTATCGCTGCCAATCGGCCGTCCCGGAACCAAACTTACAGCAGAAAGGAGCCGTTAACGTTAAGAACTATCCGTTACTGGCAGACTTGTCGTAAGCGACTGCGGACCTGTCCATCAACACCGTCGAGACCGAAGAGTACGACCACGCGGGGGACTTCCAATCCTGTACATACCTCCCGCCCGAATACGCCGTGATACCGTGGAGTAACCGGGGGCCCGGGAAGCTGACAGTTAATCTTGCTCTCTGGTGCCTCGCCATAATGAGCATGGAGGAGAGCGGCATCGACACCGGTTACAAAAGCCTGGACAGTTGGCGGAAAATCAGCGGAGGAGGGCACGTCCACAATATGTCCGGGGTCGAGGTGTCCAAAAGCAAGCTGCCTAAGGGTGCCGTCATCGAAAATGACGGCGATGGGGAAGCGGAAAAAAACAAGCGCAGGAAGGAGCAAATGCAGGGTCGCCGAGTCAACATCCGGGCGGCGGTGGCGGCCCGTCCGTTAGTAGCCAAAACACCCTCTACAATATTACAGAGATGATGTCATTTGCGGGTCGTGACAGGAAGGGCCAGCCCCTATACGCCTTCAAGTCACGGGCTGGCAAAGAAGTGACGACAAGAGGTGTTGATTGGCAGCAGACCGAGTACGGCTGGATTTACGAAAAAAGCGGCAAAAAGTACCTTGCCACCAGGTTTCCCAGGGAACGGAAGTAGAAAGTAACAAAGGGCAAAACAAGTAGCGGAGGACAAAGGAAGTAACAAAGGAAGCAGCAAAGGAAGCAACAGATCCTTTGACGCGCAGAAGGCGCCAATCTAAATAAGAGATGGTTGCGCGTGGGTTACAAAAGGCAGACATGGACTTGAGCAATTGTTATAGATCAATACGTATTTAGCAGCGCCGGGGGTTCCCGATCACCTCGCCTTGCTTTCGGAGAAATTTGGCGTTCCCCGGATAGTAACGATGCCTGTGCCTCCCATAGCCCAAAGGGAAAATGATGTCTGACAGATCGATCAGGACGCCGCGCTTCCAGTTGTCCAAAATTGTCGTGTCGTAAAACTCGAACCCGACGGTCCACAGGAACTCCATCGATGCCTGTATTTCTTCCAGGTCCACGGAGTCGGGATCGTCGTCCCCTTGTTCCGCCTCGATGTACTCGTACACGATTGCGAAGTACTCCCGGGCGGGATCTGTAGGTCCACGGCGGTACTTTCCGACTTGGAGGATGGGCGGCTTGACTTTGCGCCGCGCCGGTTCGTTAAAATACTCGCCGCTCAGCTTCAGTCAGCCGAAGCACTTTCGGATCCTTACCATCGAATTCACCGTGCAGGTGATGTCGATATCGACCGGGATGCGCGGCTTTTTGCGGGCTTCCTGGGAGAAGGCGTAGAGATTTTCGATGGCCTCGACGCCATCCCTGGGCTCGTCGTACAGCCTGATCCTGCTTATTTGACCGTCGCCATCCCCGAGGTCTCCCAGCGAGGCCTTGATCATCTGCAGGACGGTGGCGTTCTGGAACTCGCGCTGGGCCGCCCAGTAATACATGTTCTCAGGCGGCTCATCGTCCCAGAACTTGGCAATGACGAGGAGATAAAGTCAGCGTCCAAAATACACGCACAGCAAAAGGGTGGGGGTTGGTATTCGTACCAGCTTGACCACAAAAGGGCCCTGGTTACCAAACGCGACTTTCCAGCAGTAGCCATCGTATCCGCCGCCAAGGTGCTCAAGCCACCGAATATCTTTCAGCTCGAAGGGGCACTTGCGGAGCAGCGGCTTCCTCAGGTCCGCCCACGAGTAGCGGGCCGGTCCGCTTATAGGCTCATCCGTGTGGAACGGGATCCGCTTCGGCCTTACACAACGTTCATGCTTTCGAGCTGCCCTCTCCTTCGCTTGCTGCCTCAACGCAGCTTGCCTCTCCTGCTCTTCGGCGAACACATCCGCCGACTCAGGCTCCTCGTCACTTCCCAGGTCGTGGGCCGGCCGCTGATCGGGCCCAGGGATAGGACCCACATAAACTATCCGTGGGCCGTTAGACGGCAGTTGGGCGGCATTCGGGGGGGAGACATTGGCGGAGCGTTCGTTTCTTCGACGGCAGCCATGATGGGCTAACTTGTCAGATGCGCGAGCTGGAGGGTTCCCAGAGCAGCCCAGGTTGCGAGACCAGACCTTCGTGGAGAAAGAGGGCGGTGGAAAGGCCGGCCTGGGTTTCAAGCATGGAAGGTTGTTTGTTGACTCCAGGCAGGCACTCGTGGTCCGTGCGCCGATTGGCGCCGGTGCTGGTGCTCCAGGCAACAGTTACCGAATTGGTACAAGGAAAAAGGCTTTCCTTCCTAAAACCAACGAAAGATATGCCCAATAGAGTTAGGTACCGCTAGGTAGGACGCTACTTCTTTTTTTTTTTTTTTTTTTTTTTGCGGTAGTGAGATGTTTCGGCGGGGTTGGAAACGCGGAGCATGCTCGATGTCGCGGGGATGGCAGCATGTGGTTGGCTGGTCACCGGAAAATGGTGTCACCTGCCCCGCACGAAGCAAACCACCTGAAAATAACACGGAAACAGAATGTGTTCGAACACCACGAATTATCCAGTATCCTGCTTTCTCTACTATCGTTTCAGGCGGGGTATCTGGCAACTGATGTACTGTTACGACCAAGGCCGCAACAGGTGGCCTGGGGCTCAGCAACCTGGACAAGACAGCTGGCGGAGGGACAGCGCCCCTCCAGTTCAACTAGGTCACGTGCAGATAAAAGATATGAGCGACCAGTAGCAGTGTAGCCCAGCTACTACGGCTATCTGGTGGTCGCTCGTGTAGCAAGGCTACTCGAGCTATCAGAGCAAGACCTGCTAGTAGCACAGCTACTTGGGCTACCAGCCAGGTCCGGGACCTATAAGACAGAAAGAATCTCCCTGTGTAGATAGTTCTTGGCTGAGGCTTCGGCATCAGTCAACCTAAGTTAGCTTCTAAGTAACCCTTAGAGCAAGCAATCACGATCACTGCATCCAGAACCCAGCTCCCCTGACCAAGTCGACAGGTGCACTGTTCACCAGCCTCTCCTCAGGTGCCCTACCTTAGGAGCAGAACCCCTGATTGTAACATTTCGCTGCAAGCTTGAATGCATTGCTGCTTAACTCAAACTCCCCTAACGAGCCCTTCGAAGTTTAATATATCGAATTGTTTTGTTACGACCAAGGCCGCAACGGGTGGCCTGGGGCCGGGAAAGGCAGACAAGGGACTGCCACGAACCCCGCAATCCCAGTGATCTCTTGGTCTGGAGGAGGTCAACGGAGCAACCAGACCGCGGTAAGGGAAGGGTCCGGTAGAAGAACAGAAGGAATCTCCAGTGTAAATAGTTCTTGACTGAGGCTTCGGCATCAGTCAACCTAAGTTCGCTCCCGAGTAACCCTTGGAGCAAGCAATCAAGACTACTGCACCTAGCACCCTAGACCAGCTACGAAAAGACGGTGTATTGTTCAAGACCATCCTCTTCTCAGACGCCCTACCTTAGGAGCAGAAGACCGATTGTAACATGTCTATCCAAACCCTCCCCCCATACGACCCCAAACTTCCGAAATCGACGATAGGTGGAAATCGTACATCGTAGCTTTCCGCGACGAAAGGAAACGGCCAGGGCTGCTGGGGCTATTGGCCTTCCTAATACAACTGGTATCGCAGGCCGTCGAAATGGACCTCCGCGGAAGGCGCAGGAACTGAAAGCCCATCCTGCTCCCGGATTGGGGCTGTTGTGGCCTGGCGCTGGTGTAGTCGACAACCTCGCGTGCACGCTCCTGCCTCGGGGGCAAGTACTTGGCGACGTCTCCCTGGTCGGCAGTGGTGCTGCTTTCGTCGGTATTGCTTTACATATCCTCCTTAACGACGAGTTTACGTCGTCGGTGGAGGGTGGACAGAAACTGTTTGCAACGAATATGGGGGTTTGGGATTAGAGGACAAACAAGGCGGCGTGTTACGGGCAGTGCCCTCAGAATACGCCGGAGGCAGGAGCCCGGCGCGGAACACCTCCGCCATCGTTCCGCCCTCACCCACTTCGTTGCGAGGTCGGACCGAGGCTTCGATGCCTAGCGGTGAAAGTGCGACAAGCCAAGTCAGACCATTTCACGCTAGCACAACCGTTAGGAGGCCAGCTCGCCTCCTAACGCTTCAGCCCTCGAAGCTAGATAACAACGAGGGCGGAACTAACGACACCTCCGCCATCGTTCCGCCCTCACCCACTTCGTTGCGAGGTCGGACCGAAGCTTCGACGCCTAGCGGTGAAAGTGCGACAAGCCAAGTCAGACCATTTCACTCTAGCACAACCGTTAGGAGGCCAGCTCGCCTCCTAACGCTTCAGCCCTCGAAGCTAGGTAACACGAGGGCGGAACTAACGACGACCTTCTCGCGAGGTTGACGCTACCGAATCTGTCGGTCCCGATAAGGACCGATAGGGAGGTCGGAGGATGGATACTAGAACCTTCGATCTGAGGAAACTTGGGGTGTATAATCCACCTCGCTCCGTCCTCGACCCGAGGACTGAGCAGATAGAATCAAGACATCTTTCCGGTTGCACCTTTCAGACTTGATTCGTGACAGCCGATCACACTGGTGCTTTCTTTTCTCTTCATTGATATACCGGACTCCAGCCGCAAGGCGCATTGCTTCCAGGCTTTCTTGAGCAGCCCCGTCGCCGAAATCGATCCCCACCGCCCACCATGAAGGTGAAAAACCAGTCTGGGGTTGATCTCCGGTCCAAGGAGCATCGTGCCCTGTTCGACATCATCGACAATCTCCGCTCGCATGGTATCGGCGAGGTTATTGACCTGCCCGAAATCATCGTTTGCGGCGACCAGTCCGCCGGTAAAAGCTCCGTGCTCGAGGCCATCTCTGGGCACCCCTTCCCCACCAAGGATGGGCTCTGCACCCGCTTCGTCACCGAGCTGGTCCTCCGTCGAGAGCCGTCGCCCAAATTCAAAGTCTCTATCATCCCCGGACGCGAGAGATCCTCGCAAGAAGCCGACATGCTACGGAAATTCTCCGACTCGATCAGCTCCGACCAATCCCTTGACGTGGTTATCGAGCAGGCCAAAGCGGCGATGGGCCTCTCCATTTCCAAGCGGTTCAGCACCGACCTTCTTCGCGTCGAGATCAGCGGCCCCGACCAGGCGCACGTAACTATGGTGGACATGCCCGGCCTCTTCCGCGCCGGCAGCTCGGACCAAGCCGTCGAGGACGTTAAAACGGTCCAGGCCATGGTACGCAGGGCCATGGCGCGACCCCGGAGCATCATCCTCGCCGTCGTATCGGCCGGCAACGAGTTTAACAACCAGGAGGTGACGGAGCTGGCGCGGGAGTTCGACAGCGCCAGGGCCCGCACCCTCGGCCTCATTACCAAGCCCGACAAGCTCGACAAGGGCTCGGAGTCTGAAAAGAATTACGTTAGGCTCGCCTGCAATAAAGACGTCGCCCTGGCTCTTGGCTGGCACGTTCTGCGCAACAAGGGCAGCGAGAAGACCGGAGACAGCACCCCCGCGCGGGACGAGGTTGAGGCAGAATTCTTCTCCAGGGGGATCTGGCGCTCGGTGAACCCCTCCCACCTCGGTGTCGCCACTCTCCGCAGGCGGCTCAGTGTCGTTTTGGGGAAGCAGATCCTGACGCACCTCCCGACTCTCCGGGTGGACATCGAGAAACGCATCCGCAAATGCGAAGATACCCTTATGAGGCTCGGGGACCCACGCAAAAGCCCGGAGGAGCAGCGCAGATACCTTCTCGGTGTCAGCCGGCGGTTCTCCTCACTAATGACTGCTGCTATCGAGGGCAACGACGGCGACAAGTTCTTTGGTGACGCCATGACAGACGAGGGCTACTCCAGGCGCATCCGGGCGGTCGTCCAAAATACCCTGCGTGATTTCGGGGAGAAAATGCACCATGAAGGGAAACACCAAATCATACTGGACGACGGTGAGGCCGGGTCCGGAGGTGGTGCCCCCGGTACGACAGAGCGAGTCCTGCGCTCCAGCTACCTCCGCGAAGTTGCCAGCCTAATGGGGAGAAGCAAAGGCCGCGAGCTTCCCGGGACCTTCAACCCCCTCATCATCCGTGACTTGTTCAGGAAGCAGTGTCAGCCGTGGAAAGATATCGTGGCAGAGACAACAGCCACAATCGTTGACGCGGTAACCCGAATGGCCCTGGCTGCTCTTCACCACGTCGCCCAGGACAGTACAGTAGGCGGCATTTCCCCCATTGTGGGTAAGGGAATCGAAAAGCGACAACAGCAGCTGGACAGCAAAGTTCAAGAGATCTTGGCTCCGCATTACGAAGGCCATCCCGTCACTTACAACCACTGCCTCACCGATATGGTGCAGAAAACTCGAGCGCAGCGCCGGGCGCAGGGCTTGAAGAAGATTATGAGCTCCCCCCTAAATGGCACCACACTCACTGCGAGGCTGGAATCCGCCAGGAAAGCTGGCTACTCTTCCTTGAGCATCCTGGTCTCGGAAGTGGAGCACCTCTGCTCGGAGTTCGGGCAGCTCGAGTCCGATGTGGATGAGCAAGCAAGTGGACTGGCCGTCGACTACGCGGAAGCGTACTACAAGGCAAGGACATTCGATTCCAAGAATATTCCACCCTGAACCACCACAAATTTTGTCCTCTACCCCCTCAACTAACCCGGTGCGCCGTAATTTTCAACAGGTTGCCCTCGAAAGATTCATCGATGAGATTGGCGATCTCGCTGTCGAGCAACAGCTCATCGGCCAGCTCCCCAACCTCTTCACCCCGGAGATGGTACTCGACCTGACGAACGACCAGGTCTCCGCCCTCGCCTCTGAGGACGAGGAGGCGGCTGCCGAGCGTGCCCACTGCAACTTGCTCCTCCCCGGCCTCCGGGAGAGCATGGAGGACCTTAGGCGTCTGCACAATGCCTGCGCCGACACCAATCGACCCGAATCCCTTGGTGAGTTTGACTTAATATCCTGCGCCGACGTGGCTAGGCCGCTTGTGTAGCTTGAATTATCGACGCTTCGGGAAGCTGGTAGGTCGCGCGAGTCAGCTCCGGCATTTCTAACCCTTCTCCAAGCATAGACTCGCCCATTTCTGACACCGGCCCCATGACCCCTTCTGAAGCCGCCCCGGAGCTGCCAGCAAAGGAGCCACTGACCATTGAGGCCATGTATGAAAGCGGCCCACCTAGCCCCGCAGCCGACTGCTCCCATTCCACAGCTATCTGCTCGACCTCCTCCGCAATGGGATTCACCGCTATCGACATACCCATACCTGTCTACACGGGCACAACCTTCGCGGCCCCGTGACCGGAGAAGTGGACGTAGACCAGGTCCCCCTCCCTGGCACCTGATCCTTTCCCATTTTTGACGTCTTCGGATACTTTGCGTAGCTCGTGGACGATACGGTCGTACGTGGGCTCGATCCAGGCGGCCGGGAGCGGCCAGCGATGCGTTCCCTGGTCGGGATCGGGGGCAAGCAGCTTCGTGATATTCTGTGGAGGGCCTGGAGCGTGTTGAGGAGGCAATCTTCGACCGCGAGAACATCGTTGACACAGCCGCGCAAGTTCGGGTATTCGATCTCGTCGCGGGCAGAGTTATAGCGTCGTGTGGTGCTAAAACAGGTTCAATTTGAACGTTGAATTAAGCAACGCATGGAAATCTGCCAGACGTCAACTTCCCCCACTTCAGCCCCCGCCTGCCAGAAGGACCAACGCCTTGCTATACTACCTACGAAGAACCAAAGAAAGATAGATGCAACAGGGCCACAACACAAGAAATGGTTACACTTCGCCACTTGATGGCTTCCCTACGGCTTGGTATGGCTCCGTCTGCCATCCCTTCCGCCCCCCTGCCTGCCATTCTCCGCCTCCCTTCCCTAAACCCCCTTTCCCTTGCCTCGCACCCCTATCCTCTGCTCCCCGCCCCTTATCCCGCGTTTGCTCGTCATATGCTCGTCGGAATTCAGGGCAAACGAGAAAGCCGTTAGCAAACTTTGGTTGCGGCGGTTGGGAGAGGACGAGCACCGCTGCGGAGAGCAAACAAAGTTCAATTGCTGTCGGAGCTAAAAGGACGTAGCGGGCGCTTGGCTTGACCGGTGTTGTTGGAGACTGCGACGGTCCAAGGGGCAAATCGCGGGGAAGATTGATGTTGGCACGCGTCCTGGACGGGGGCGGACCCCTTGGAAGGAACGCCGCCTGCTGGGCCTGTCCGACATGCTGTGACGATGTGCCAAATATCGTTTTCAGACCGTGACCGCCATTCGACACGTTGGAAGCCCGCGCGCTGGCTGCGCTACAGCGATCCCAGCAGGGTCCCCGTGAAATATTTTCGAGACCTTGACTGCGCTCTGAAATGGGGCCGAAGCAGCTTCTCCCTAGCGTGGCGTGACGCCTGGCACATGCAAACCCCAAGTCCTCCAGATCCAGAGGTCCCAACCCGCACTACCATGTTCTGCATTGCAGCGGGGATGCGGTGACTACTGCTGCATCACACTCCAGGGAGTACCACGTGTGTGGATCACGCATTCACCACCAGGGTTCCCCCATTTCCCAGTTGCCACTTGTTCTGCGACTCCATGACAGCTCTCTTCTACCTTGGCTAGCCAAGCTGCTGGACTTGGGAGCGGGGCAGCGGTTCAGGTTGGCAGTGTGCGTCGTAGTTCAGCCCGGGCATACGAACAGCAGAATTAGCATCCACCCCTACCTGCCTAAGTGGGAGTACTAACCTAGTTGCCTACCTGGGTGGTCGGTACCTGGGAATGGAAGGGGTCGACCCGGAGTCGGGCCTTGAGACGGCAAGAACGCACGTCCAAGCCGTCCACCAGCAGGGGAGGGAACCGCCAACCCTGCATTCAGCGGCTAGCCACGATTAAACCTGTTCTGCGCCGGGGAGTTGTTGTCTAACGCCGTTCCTGTATCGATCTGTGAGGGCAATAAATCGGACCAACAGTAGGCTCGTTAGTCCCCTACAACCCCGGCCGGGCCCAGGGGTGGTCCCGAGGACCCCCC
>JNVV01000061.1:0-22460 GCA_000733355.1 Falciphora oryzae
ATGCCTACCTCCATCGCACGACTGGCGAGGACATCTACCAAGCCAGTTCGAGCGAAGCGTCGGACCAGTTCGTACTGCACAACCAGTATAGTACGACCTACCAAGGCGAGCTTTGGGATACCGGCGCCGCACGAGTCTCTACAGTCGGAAAATGCCAGGTGGAGGCATACTTGAGAGAGAACCCCCGTGCGGAAATCGATTGGACGCCAGGATTAACGGAAGTGAGATTTGGAGGAAACAATGTGGAAACCTCTATCGGCACGATGCGGATGGAAAACCCCCTCGGGGAAGTTACCTACCATATCCTAAACTCCCAGACCCCATTTCTGTTCTGTTTGCACGACGCCGACAGATTGAAATGTTATTTCAATAACGTCGACGATAACATCGTGCGAAAGGACGGAACAACTATTCCTGTAATCAGGAAATGGGGGCACCCATTTTTCAACGTGGGTAGTGCGGAAGCAGCAGCATTCCTAACAGAAGGAGAACTTAGGAGGCTCCATCGAAGGTTCGGACACCCTCGTACGGAACGCCTCCATCGACTTCTAAAGGAAGCAGGACATTCCGACGTAAAGGAAGAGATCTTGGAGGAGATTGGCAAAGTGTGCCACCACTGCCAAACACACGACCCGGCCCCCCAACGGTTCAAGTTTTCGATCAAAGATAATTGCGAGTTCAATTACGAAATCGTTATCAACATCGTACATTTGGGAGGGAAAAACGCACTGCACGTCATCGATGCAGCAACATCCTTCCAAGCTGCGACGTTCGTACGATCACTGTCAGCCCAGGACGCATGGAACGCCCTTTGCAGATGCTGGATCTTTGCCTACCAAGGGCCACCAGACACCATCTCGCACGACCCTGGCACGAACTTCTCGTCGGAAGTATTCCGCAACCACGCTAGGGTGGTAGGAGCGTCGTGCAAAGAGATGCCAGTGGAAGCCCATTGGGCTGTCGGGAAGATCGAACGAGCGCACCAACCCCTTAGGAGAGCGTACGATATCCTAAAGGAGGAACTTGGATACTGCACGGATGACGAAACATTGTTGCAGATGGCAATCAAAGCATTGAACGACACAGCAGGACCTAACGGCCTCGTGCCAACCCTGCTGGTCTTTGGTGCCTACCCCCGGATCAACCAAGACTCCGCTCCGTCCCCAGACATCGTACGAAGAGCAGAAGCAGTCCAAAAGGCAATGAGAATGTTGCGGAGCATCCGTGCGGAAGTCGAGGTCAGCCGAGCACTAAACACCCGGAACGGACCTCGCACGCATGACCTACTGCAACTTCCCCTCGGCAGTGAAGTTCTCGTTTGGAGAGAAAAGAAGGGCTGGACCGGACCGCACGTTCTCCAAGCAACCGACCAGTCCAATGTTACCGTCCTTACAGACAGCGGACCAAAGGTATTCCGACTAACACAAGCCAAGCCATACATCCGTGATCCAGAAGAGGAGAACGATGAACCAGACCTATCGCACGAAGCCCCAAAAGAGATGGATAATGAGCCAGACCCATCGCACGAAGCTCCCGAGGCAGCAGAAGCTACCGCCCAATCTGACCCGGTCATTCCCCCTAAACGAGGCAGGGGAAGACCGAGGAAAGACGCACAGCCAACAGCATACCTGACTGCCAAAGAGAAAGGTGACTGGGAACTGGCCCTATCACTTCGTGCGGAGGGAAAGATCACTACACCAGGAGAGCCGTTCGAAGAGTCCGACGCGGCAGAGATCAATAACCTCATCGCACGAGGTACCATCAAGATCGTCAAGTACGATCCAAACAAGCACGCCGGACTCCGGATATGGGATACCCGCTTCGTACGAGAAGTGAAAGGGAAGACCTCGGACCATCCGTACGAAAAGACGAGGATGGTTGCGCAAGGGTTCAACGATTCCGAAAAGGAGGAACTCCTTACCCAGGCTCCAACCATCCAACGGATGAGCCAGCGCTTACTCCTTGGCATCGGCCCGACTCTAATGGAAGAGTTAGGAGCATCGTGCGAAGCAAGGGACATCACCCAAGCCTACATCCAGTCCAAAGAAAAGCTCGCACGAACAGTCATCGCAAACCTGCCAAAGGAAATCCGCCACAGGTACCCAACGGATTCCATCTTATGGATACAAGGGCCACTGTACGGAATGGCAGAATCTGGAACCTACTGGTGGAAAACCTACTATTCCCACCATCGCGAAGCGCTGGGAATGGAAACTTCATCGTACGACCCCTGCCTACTATTTACAGCAACCGGACGACAGGAGTTTGGCATCACGGGCATGCAAACAGATGATACGCTCAGCTTTGCAACGACAGCATTCTCGGACCTGGAGGAGGAAAAGCTGCACGAAGCCAACTTCCAAGCTAAACCGAAAACGTTCCTTTCGCACGACAACCATCTGGAGTTTAACGGATGCAAGCTCGAACTCCAAGGAAAGAACATCACGGTCGTGCAAAAAGGACAGCTCAACCAACTCCAGCTGATAGAACCAAAGGCCGAGGACGCAGCACAACAGTATATTGCCCAACGCGCACGAGGTGCATATGTGGCAACCATCTGTCAACCAGAGGCAGCGTACGACCTATCTATAGCAGCCCAGGTGAACAACCCAAGCAAAGAGGACATCGACAAGTTGAACCAGCGGCTCCAATGGCAGATGGACAACCCACAACGAGGACTCAACTACCTTCCCTTGGACTTAGCTCGCACGAAGCTATTCATCTTTGCAGATGGATCATTCGCCAACAACAAAGACCTGACATCACAACTTGGCTACCTGATCGTACTAGCAGAGGAAACAGGTCGTGCGGAGACTTCATTCTCTATCAAAGGGAACATCCTCCATTAGTCATCCACCAAATGCAAGCGAGTGACGAGGAGCGTGCTAGCAAACGAGTTGTACGGCATGACAACTGGCTTTGATAGCGGCTTCGCACTTAGCAGCACATTGGAACGGATCACTTCTACCCTAGGCATCGCACGAATCCCAACCATCATTTGCACAGATTCCAAATCATTGTACGAATGCTTGGTAAAGCTGGGCAGTACGACGGAGAAGAGACTAATGATTGACATCATGTCCCTCCGGGAATCGTACGAACGAAGGGAGATCTCTGAAATCCGTTGGATCGACGGACGAGATAACCCTGCTGACGCCCTGACAAAGAAAGATCCGAACGAAGCATTGGCAACCTTGGTGTCAACAAATCGTGCGACGATCAGGGTGGAAGCCTATGTTGAGAGAGGAGAGAAATAAGATTGACGAGGAGAGAGATTTCCTTTGGTACAGTATTTGGCTTCGCACAACTCCAGTCCTTTCCGACCCAAACTCCGAGAAAAAGAAGAAAAAACCCAGCAAAGCAACGCACGATGAAGACCCCTTTCCCTCATCCTACACCTGAAAAGAAGAGAACACCACCGTACGATCAATCCTCGATCATAATCACCTCACGACCCAGACCCGAACCAGCAGAGCCAGAGGAAGGAAAACGTTTCTGC
Source organism: Falciphora oryzae (assembly GCA_000733355.1). Taxonomy (NCBI): domain Eukaryota; kingdom Fungi; phylum Ascomycota; class Sordariomycetes; order Magnaporthales; family Magnaporthaceae; genus Falciphora; species Falciphora oryzae. The sequence goes on from JNVV01000061.1 coordinate 3,500, forward strand.
ACCGCACGACCACCATCACCACCACCAGGACCATTATCATCATCGCCACGGTTCGAACCAGCAACAGACGAACCAGGAGAGACAGTCCCCGCACGAGCATGTCCACACCTGCTCCCATGGCTTTGCCAGATGCAGCTCGAGCAGGCACCAGCTTGGTATCCTCGAAGGCGCACGCAGCGTGCGAAGCGCGGCACCGAGTTGGAGTTGCCGCACCTTTGAGGGCAACGACGATGAGGAGTTCCGCGAGAATGGATCAAGACCGCACGGAAGTAGGACTCGCGTCGTACGATCCGGGCAACCAGATCGAGAGCACCGGCTTCGGTCGGAACATCCATCCGGACCTCGATGTCAACGGACGGCAGAGCACAGAGCGCACGCTCTTCGTCCTGCAAGTTTGAAGAAAGAGAGGTTAGCTGCGTACGATAAAGAAAAAGAGCCAGGGAAGGTGATACACACATTGATGGCGAGCGCGGCCAGGAACGCACGATTGCCAGGCGAGCCGGTAGGCAGATGGAGCCAGCGGACGCTTTGCTCGTCGGTGCGGATAGAGAGCATGCCGAAGACCGAAGGAGAGACGACCGCCTGAACGGCAGGCTGAGCGGGCACAAGAGCCATCGTGCGAGCCGAGAAAGAGAGTTTGAAGAAGGTGATGGAATCTTTAACTGATAATTGAAAGGAAGAGAGAGCTTGAAGGTCGCGCGATGAGAGGTCGCACGATCGGAAGAGACGAGGTCGTGGTTGTGGTTGTGGTTGTTGTTGTGGTTGTGTCGCACGGAAAGAAAAGATCAAAGAGGAGGAAAGGAAGGGACGCCTTTTATCCCTACGAGTGGGGAAGGAAGGCGGGCCTCGCACAAAGCAGGCAACTGCCTTTTGTGTGAAGCTATTCACAGCTCAACCAAAAGAGCCAACGCACACCTCCAACCACCTCAGCACAACTTCCTACCCACACAACCATCCCAACACAATCACCCAATCCACCGGAAGCTTTGTACGGACCCCAGGTGGATTCCTTTCAAAGCCACTACCCCAAAGAACCCGCTCTTCCTCAAGCCATCAACACAATCACCGTACAACGCCCACACTGAGTCACCTAAAAACACCAGTCACCTCCATTGCGTTTCCTTTGTACCACAAGAGCACGCGGAGTCACCTTGGCAGAAGGTGACCTAACCATTCCAACTAATCTTGGGAAGGGGACGTGCGACCATAAAAGAAAAACTGCCAGTGTTGGAAGGGCAGCAAGAGGTCGCACGACAGGTAGAAGCACGGGCAAGGGGAATCCCCAATGACTAGGGACTCCGGGACTGAGAGGCCCCGCCTCTCTGACACGGAGGGACCGGCAATGGGGATCACCGGTTATGCACGGAGATCACCGGTTATGCACGGAGGCGGTGCAAGTCGCAAGTTAGGCCCGGCACCGGGACTGGCCTTGGACGACCGCACCCCGCGGCTTCCGTGATTGGGATATATGTATCTAGAGGGCTCGCACGAGGAGCCCTTCCGTTGTTTCTAGAAGACAGACGACTTTTGGATACATATTGAATACCAGAAGCCTTCTCACCCCAACCGTGTTGGTATACCGACAGTGCCACGAACAGGTTTTGATCGCCGGGGTTAAAGGCAATAAAACCGGCATTACCGAGATTCCTTACATGATCGAAGGCCCAATTTCGTTCGGCTTTTTGTTACGCAAGCTTTACCTAAATACGCGATATATTTCCTTTTTCCCAAGCATTTACTTTAGCTAACATGCTTTTATTAAAGCTGTTAAAGCCGAATACACCTTGTCGTTTTTCGCCAGTACCTTTATAGATCCTCCTGCTTCCAAAAAGCCAGTTTACACCTTTAAAGATAATATTTCTTTGGTAGGAAGCAGCCCCGGAGGACCTATCACCCCATCCCTACGCAAAAAGGCATCAGCTCCCGCACGCAAACGCAGCGTTAAAAAAGAACCGGGAACGAAAATTAAAGTAGAGCTAATGGCTCGAGTAACCAGGCCTCCGAAACACGTGGTTGCCCTTATCCCGCTATCGTTCGCCTTACCATATCCATTAAGCTCCCCATTAGCGGAAATGTCCGCTGCATTATTAGATTCGTTGCCTAGTGATAATGCCGACGAAGAGGCGAACGAGTTACTATTTGCCCGGTATACCCTTGTACGCGAGGGTTAACCTTAGTAAGTGGATGAATACGCATAAGAATATATTAATGCGTAGAGTTAATATTTGTGGATTAGGGGCATATCGCGTATTTCCAAACCTACAATTGTTCCACCTCTTTTTATGGAGCTCCGTAACAAACGGGGCCGGGCTTTGTTTACCGGAGCAAGCAAATCCCCCGCTAGTAAACGGATTCGAAATTGCTAGGGTAATGAATTCGATAATTTAGGTGCATCGGACGATATTTTGGGCTGAAAAGTGTTTACGAGGATGTGTTAACAGGTTGGCGCACGTATGTATATTAGTAATTTACTACTTTACTTTTCATTTGTTTGCAATTTTAAATTTCCTATGTCCTTAATTAGATCCTCCGTTTTATCGGCTGGTTTTTCGTTTTTTTTGGAGCCATCCTCCGCGAGCTGGTGTATATTTTGGAGTTTAATTTCTAACCTGCAGATAAAAGCAGCCGCAGATTTTTTATTTAGCGTAAGGGAGATGGAAAGCGACAATATGGGTTGTACACTAGTGCATACGTGCTTTTTTAAAGCTTCCTTTAACGTAAGGTATTATTTAAAGTAGGGCTGGTTTCGTTGGGCATGCGTTTTTTATATGGGCAATCCACCGAGTTTGTTTATAGCTGCTGTGCAAAAAGCCAGGGTTTTTAAGGGAAAATATTCGTTAATATCCATTTGTTTTTGTTCCAATACCTTTTTGACGTATTTTAACGCCATAGGATTAGGGGGGATACGCTAATTTCGAATGCTATTTTTCGGAGTGTGGTATAAATGCTAAAGGCGTTCCGGGATAATATGAGGTCGTTAAGGTTATTATCGGATGCGGTGGTTGTTTTAAAAGGAAATAAAGTTTGCGAACTTTTGGCGGATGATGGGCATGTAAATAAAAAGGAGGGCGATATTATCCATAAGGATTCCTTTTATATAAAAACCCTCCATCGCTAGTTTGCTTAAAAAGGTTTGAAATTGTCAGTAATAAATTAACTTAAATAGGAGGGTACAGATATTTACACGCTAAAATTGGGCTTTATTTAGGCATAATCGGGACCACCAACTTTCGATTTTAACGTTAAATACGCTTTTCCCAAAAATAAAGCATTTTTGAATGGGAATTTCTTCCGGTTCCTGCTGTGCGGGTGATATTTCGGGGCCAAAAGTAAGCGCAGTAAGTATTGCGGAAGAACTTTTTTGTGCATATGTCGTATTAGGGCTTACACCCGATAACATACTCGCATTTCCCTTTAGCCGAAGCTGCTTTGTTTTTGCAGCTAAGGCAGCTTTGGTAAAGAGGTACTGCACCGCGTACAAAAGTTCCGTTTCCATTTTACGATCCGCACGGATAATAAGGGGGAGGAAGCTATAATGTTTAATAATATGCAAGTATTGCGTAATAACGTTATATGCTGTGCGTGCGCAAACGCCTACGTAAAACCAGGGAATAAAGCGAAAATGGGCATTAATAGCTACGTAAATTTCGATACCAAAAGGTGCAAACTTTATATAGCTATCCATTGACTAGATCCAATTAGGGCTAGGGGTAGTATACCTTTTTTTGTGCCGGTGTCCGTAATGGCGCCGTTTTTGCACGCTAGCTTCGTAGTAGGTGCGGTAAACTTCGAATGCCAACTTTTTTAAAGCACAAATCATTTGCTGGCGTATATGGGTGTATAAATGGTTGCGGCTGTAGGAATGGACGATATTGGTAATGTGCTTGTTAATACGGAAGTATTCGTTTAATTACTGCCGTATTAAATTCCGGAGTTCGGGAGTAAGGCGGTGCCGGATGTCGTGCTGGAAGCGGAATCGTCGTAAGCCGGAAAGGGAAATAATAAACCCTTCGGTAAAAAGGATTTCGAAGATTTTAACATCTGAATAAAGATGTTTAAAAAAGAGCTTTTGGATACGAGGGAGGAGGTTAGGGGTAAAAAGAGTTTGACTTTTGCGAGCTTCCACGCCCCATTTGCGCAAAGCCCGGTTAAACGTGCGAAGGGTAAAAAAAAGGTTTTTTTTAGTGCGAAGTTATAACAAGATTTCGGCGCGGCTAATGCTTATAGCGTAAGTTTGGGTAATAAAAGCGCGATACGGTTTAAAATTGATGGAAAGGCGAAGCATTATGGGCTAAGGAGTAAAAAAAAAAACAAATGGAAAAAAAGGAGGACGAAAAGGTATGGGGTATATATTAGGATATATCGGGTGTATATAAATGTATATACGTTTATATAGGTGTACCGGGTTTGTATATAAAGGTACATATATTAAATTCCGCATTTTTTAATATAATTTAAACGAATTTTATTATATAATTTAATTTAAATTTATACATTTTACATGCAATTTTATTTAATTTTAATATAATTTATTCCTTATAAATACTAAAACTTATTAATAAAAATAAGTTCGTTCTTTTATAAATAAAGGTGTAAAATGTAGCCAATTCTTGTAAGGCCCTGTTGGCTATGGTAAAGTCCTGTGCCCCTTTAAAAACTCCTAGTTATGTTGTGTAAGGAAGGGCTATATCGTGTAGCCTTATGTAAGCTTATATCACCTCCTGTTAGCCTAATCGCTGCTGTCGTTAAAAATGTCACCCGCCTCCTTAGCTTTCGCAACGGCAATCTGGGTTTACAAATCGCGAACCATGCCTTTCATACGCTTAACCGACAGGTTTTTAATCATATCGGCCCAAACCCCGTCGGTGGAATCCTCATCCCGCTTGCGTTTGCGAGCTAAACTAGGGTTAGCTTTGTAAATTTATGTAAGGATTTATAGGTAGGGATACTTACGAATCGCGGTAGTGACAAAGGAGCACTTGTGGGCAGCGTTCGAGTATTGGCAGTTCGTGCAAGCACTATTAAACACCAGCCGGTTGCCCACTTTGCTTGCGAGGTAGCTGCCGTAAGGGCCAGTGCTTAAGTCGTGCGCATACTTTTTGCACACCTTTTTGCCGTTGGCTGGGTGTGTTAGTAGGTTACATTGGAGTTAAAGTTTGTAAAGGTATAGAAATATTTATTAGGTGTGTTGATGAGCGCGTACGCCACCAGCGCCTGCTATTGCTACTGGCGCTCCTTTTTAATAACGGTTTGCACGAAGCGCGGACCGTGCTGAACCTTTTTGGGGTTAATGAGACGGGTGACCTCCTATTGCCACTTTTAATTAAGATTTTTACAGGGGTGTATAGGGGTGTATATACCTTGCCTCCGTCCTTAAGGGCAGGAATCTCCCCGATTATTTTCTAAATGGCATTGTTATCCGAGTTTTAAAGGTTGCCGAATAGCCAACTAGTGATAGATATGGGGGAGCCCATCGTCGTTTGGGTAACCCTATCAGCCCGAGCGAGCGTTACGCCCTTATAGCTCCATTTGATGATGTGGGCGTATTTTTTGGGGGTAGAGGCAGGCGCGGAGGAAAATATGGTGGGTGAGCCGGTGTTAAGCGGTGTAGGCGTTTGTAAAGGCGGCTGCTGAGTCGCGGTTTTTTGATCGGGGGTTGATAGGGGTGTAAAGGTTTGTAAACGGTTGTGAATCCGAGAAGACCGGCGGGATATCCCGGACAACTTCACCTGAAAAAATCCCACCTAATATGTTAGCAAATGTTTTAACCGCCGTGGATTGACGAAAAATGGCCGTATGATAATAAAAAGTCGCGCGTTTTAAAGCGCGTAATCCGTAGATTCCAAAAATATATGTATAAAGCCGTAATAATCGCTGCGCGGTGGTGTAAAAGCAGTTATACTTATTTAACGTGGTGGTGGAAGTGTCGGAATCAAAAAATGATTACCGGGAAACGATTAGCGGCGATTTAATTTGATGTGGGTGCAATAGATCCCTAGCTTTTGATTGGTCCAACCCAATTTGTGGGGACGTCCTTTCCGCACCTGCCGTGCACCTATTGAAATTGTGGCTCCAATTGGGTTTTGTCTCGTCGGGCCTTATGCACTGCCGTAGATTCCCGTCCGCTCGATTTGCCCCAGCCGTCCGCAACTGTCACTGTCCCGGACCATCTAGAAACTTTTGGACAGCGTGGGCCCAGTCCAGTTGCTTGCCACCATCCCTACCAACCGCCAACAACCCCCGCCGCACCCCACCAGACGACAACGGCGCTCCCCTCCTCGTTCACGCTATCGTCAGCCTCGACATCGCCGTCCAGCCAGGCATCCGCGAGCTCATGCCTAACGAGTCCCGGCAGTACACAGGCCCTGAACAACCAAGGCGGCCCTGGGATTGGCTCCTTCCAATTGACAGCCAGGTTCCACAAGTGCCGCACGTGTGGCGAGCAGTTCCGGGATGCTGCCAAACTGCAGCGGCACGTCTCCACACGGCATGCGCCCCGAGACTTCAGATGCCACCAGGGCGGGTGCCAGATGTCCTTCGCCGACGCCAGGTCGCTGGAGCGCCACCAGCAGACAGCGGACGCCCACCAGACCAGCAGCTCACCGACGCTGCGGTGCATATGCGGCTCCACTTCGCCTCGGAAGGACCACCACGTCCGCCACCTGCGGTCAACGGCGCGGTGCTCCCCTCGCGGTGCCGCTTCGGTGTACCGATGCTGGTGCGGACGTGACACCGTCGACAAGGGCGATCACGAAACGCACCTGGCCCACTGCCGTAGGCCGGGCTCGACGGGCCGCGGAAGAGGGCGCCCTAGACTACATGCCGGCCGCTCCGAGTGATCTCGGACATCACGTCTCCGGTTACGGCAGCCATCTCACCACCAGAGGGGAGGGCCACCCGTTCCACCAGCGAGTGGATAAGCAACACCTACGACTTTGCAAGCAAACAGAAGGGAGTCATGTCGGGAGAATAGAGTTCGCAGAAGCCACAGGGGGGTTCATGTTGCAGTTGATGATTAAGATATGGGGCAATCCATTTTTGAAGGGTTGATATGTACATTTATTCTTTTCTCCCCCATGTGGTGCCCCTCCGTAGTAGCACAGCTCTCGGGCGGCGGGTTCACGGTCGGGGATGGACGGCCAGTGCCAGGACAACAGTCCCGTGCTGCGCCCATCCATTTTATGCCCTTTGGATGCCCCTTTCCATCACTGCCTACGTTTTTTTTTTTTTTTTTTTAGATTATGCGGATGTGCCACGACGCACCTTTTTAATAAATACCCATTGTTGCTTTTCAGCCTTGAAAAAAGCTAGTCCCTATCGGCTATAGGGCCGGGAAACCAGTTGATGACTCCGATGAACGGCAGCCACGCCATGGGTATGGCCGACCCCTCCGGCTTATATAAAATCAAGGTTTTGCCGAGCCTTCCAGCCTCCGCATGGTCCCGCTGCTCCCTAAACCGCTTAAGGTTGCGGCGCCGGTAGTGCGTCGCCTTGGCCGTGAGCCCGCGGAAGTTATACACCCGCGCCTCGACCGCACCGGGGTGCCCGCCCCAAGGGTCCCAGTGATAGTTCACCTTGTTGAGATGACAAATGTCACATGCCCCTGGTCAGTGACTGGGAGCACGAGCCATACCAGGCTGCCTGTTATGTATATAAAACCATGACCTCACAGAGACACTCTGCTAGATACGCAAGTAACGCAAGGAATCTTAAACCATGGTCAACATATTTCAACAGTAGCAGCGGCCCTGGCATAGCAGAGGTTGTGGCTGACCCTGGTAGAAAAAGTGATCACTTGACCTCAGCCCTTGCCGGGATGACTTTTGGGCTCTGACCTTGCGTTCGTTCTTGATCCCAGCCCTTATCAGGTGGCCTTGCCGGCTGTGAGCACCGCTCGTGTGCCTCGGGCATGGTTGTATGCGAAAGGCATTTGTCTTGGAAATTCGGCGGGAAAAGTATCGTAATGTCAAATTCGTGTCATAACGGCCTATTTTTCCGAGCCAAGAAGAGGCAGGCTGAGTAGTACATTGCCAAGTGCAACGGGTGCGCATAAATCGTCAGAATAACTAGCTACCAGTGGGCACGCTCCAGCCAATCTAAGCGCCCCCAGAACTAATAAGCACCGTCGCTATTGACTTCATCACGGCTTTGCCCACGGTGCCCTCGGCAGGCACACCGTGGCACCATGACGGCTTTGACGCCTACAGCGCCCTACGGGTACACCGCCAAGGACTGGGCAGAGGTTTTCGGCCGGCACCTGCTGCTGGCTGACTGGTCTTGCCCCAAGGTCATCATCTCAGATAGAGACCCTATTGCAAAGAAGAGGGTATGCAGTAGAAGGATTGTCTTGATTTCTACCTCTAAGGAACTAATAGGAAAGCGCCCGAGGGTCTACCACCCTCGGGGTCTTTATACACGAGTGCGCAGTAGGAGTGGAGAGCCCTTCTCGGCGTCGCCGAGTGCTCTGTAACTGCTTGTTGAGCACCTGCGACGCCGATGAGGGTGGTGATGCAGATCCCGGCCGGCACAGCCGGGGTACCCCCTCTATCCTTTGCGACAGACCCTAAGTTCACTCCGGCCTTCTGGAACGCTTTCTGGAAGATCTTCAAAACACGCCTTGCCAGGAACACGGCATATCACCCCCAGGCTGACAGCCAGTCCGAACGGAAAAACCAAAGCGTAAAGCTTGCCATATGCTACAACACTCGCCAAGGCGAATCGGACGAATCATAGGTTGACGTCATCCCCTCTGCAATGGAATCTAAACATGCTAAACGCCAAACAGGTTCGTTCTACGCCGGCGCCCAACGATAACGGGTTTAAAGACAAACTTATATTAAAAGCGCCGGAGGCGATGCGACACCCCCAACCCGCCACACTTACAGCTTCCTGCCATCGAAAAAGAGACCGTAGAGGCACATATCGCGAAATCTTAAAAATACCCAGCCAATTTAAAAACGCGCTCCTTATTAATTTCACGTCCAGGATGTTACGAGGCAAGCTAGATAGTAAAATACGAGAATTGCGTTGGCTATAAGAGCAGGCTTTTAATTAATACAGCAACTCCTACCTACCCTTTCAATTGCTGGATTGCGAAGCCTGGCCTCCCTTTTCACGGTTCTAGCACGAATCGGAACGTGAAGGGCCGCATTAGCTAATGTGCAACATCCCGCACAGAACCACGACCAGCAGCCTCATAAATCACCACTGGGGGGCTTTAAAGGAGGACGTCGGCAGTCTTGCGAACGCTGTATTCCGCAGAAGGTTAAGTCGGCGACAAGGTTACCTAGGAATCCGTGGAGGTCGGCCCCGAAGCGGACCGCTCTTTGTCCGGGCACGGCCGATAGGATGGGACCTCGTGCATTCCGCCCGCCCCCTTCCACTTTCGTCGTGGACGTTCTACCTAATAAACTGCAAAAGACTCAAACCCGGTGGCTAGGCAGGCCCTAGCAACAGGCTACCCCGATTGCCGTGGTCGTAACATTTTTCCGAAGTGCTAGTCGCACCGCAATGAACTCGGCTCACTCTGTAACACCCCACACAGAACCATGGCCAGCAGCCGCAGGAGACGCCACCGGTGACCACAAGGGAGGCCTCCGGGTGGTAGCCGGAGGGGCGCAAGCCCTGACGGATGTGCGGATCAGGAGAGTTTAACTTTGCGACACGCGCGCCGATCAGCCCCCGCAAATCAGCCCGGCCCGGAACCCTAAAAGGGACGAAACATATCCGGCTCCGACGGACGCCGCGGAAAAGGCAGCGTGCCGATAACAACCGAAAGGCAGACCCCGACGGACGCTACGAAGGAGGAGGCAGCGCCAACGACAGCCGAAAGACGGCCGGAGGGTTAAAGCATAAAGAGGGCCCGAAAGACCCCCTGTGAAAGAGGTCCGAAGGGCAAACTATCGTTTTTATTTCTACCTACACCATAAACTTGTTAAGCCCTAACGAATATAACTATTAAGCTGTTGAACCTTTGAAACCTCCTTACGAAAACCCCCCTTTTCCAGGCCTAACACTATTATAACTGGCTATAGTAGGGCGGAGGCCTGTTACAACTCGATAGCTTCCTTTACTCAAACCTTCAGCATTTACCAGTCACCATGTCGGACTTTAACGACTTCGTTAACATTAACGACCTAGGCCAGGACGAGGATCCAGGAACGGGGATATCCACCTTTCCCCCTGGACGCGAGCAACTTACCCCCAATAACCCTCGTAAATACCCTAACTTTAGCATCCACAGCGTTGTATCCTATACTCGTTTGCAGCTCGCCTATTACGTAACGCGAGATTGCATCCCTACTAAGATCCTGCCATAGTTCCAGAAAGCATTTGTGGAACGGAAGGCAGTTCGCGAGGCCTTTAGCCTCCCAAACGATTCGGACGATCCAGATCGCCCTAACCACGAGCTTTAAATTCCGGCTCGTTCCCAAAGTTTGACCCTAAAGCAGCACGGCCAGAAGGTCAACCGCCCGTTAGGAAGACCCGGCAACCAGTCGATACCCCGGGCACCGTCGCACCACACCCTAGTAAGGGACGACGACGAAAAAAACGACATCTTTCCTTCGTACGACAAAAATAAAGGCAGTTACAAGATCTTATAGAAAATGCCCGAACTAAAACTTCCAAGCTTAATGTAGGATTTCGACCATTAGGAAAGCAAATTTAACTTTACGTTCGAAGCCAACCTTAACGGTTTTACCACGGCCAGATTACGTATCGCAGCCGCTGTCGGAACCTTCGATAGCGACTTTAACTCCGCCTATAACGGCTTGCGCAAAGCCAGCCCGGTATTGGGCCTACATTGGCGCAAATTTATGCGATGGCTCCGTAACACCATATTGCGAGGAGATTCTTCACTCCTAAGGGCTACCAACGACCTATAGCAACTTATACAAAAAAACAACGAGGACCCTGGTGTTTTCGCAGCACGGTACCGACGTATGTGCGGCGAAGCAGGACAAACGGCAGATATTAACAGCTACGTTATCCGTTTGGTCCCTGCCTTAAAAGTCCAAGTCACCCGCGGAATGCATCATAAAGCGGAGATTTTAAAAGACCTCGTCGCCACAGCCCAAATCCTTTAGGATACCTTAGGTACGGGTGCTCGTACCCCGTACGACGAAAAGAAAGATTCCCATAAGTCCTCCCATAAAAAGGACCAAAAGGAATCGAACAAGAACGGAAAGCATAAGTTTCGAAGCAAGCAAAAGGGGCGTAACTAACGCAACGGTAATAGTAAAAGCAACGGACGTTCGACGCTTTTAAACGCCAAACGCTAACGACGCCGGGACGAAGGCGTATGCCTTAAGTGCGGCAAGCCTAACCATATAGCGAAAGATTGTAAAAACCCCTTTTCCGCTACCAAACTTTCGACTAAAGAAGGCGAATCCCCCTAGGAGGAAAAAGCTAAAGTCAATTTTTTAAAGCGCCGAAAAAAGGAAGGTAGAAAAAAGCAAAGCGAAAAGCGCTAGAAAAATTAAAGGGGAACCCGGTCATCCCCGCACCGACGTTCCGTAACGACCAGATACGCACAGCCCCTGCGCTCGTCACTAAGGGGACCGTTGGCTCTTCCAACGGCGGCCCGAAAGTTAAGGTCGAGGTCGGCCTAAATACGTTCGCCGAAGTTAATACCGTTTCCATCACCTTTTGCGAATCCCTAAGCTATAAGCTATGCAACCGTCCCAAACACGATTACCAATCCCTTACTTTCGCCGCCGCAAGCGATTAGGGCGTTAAAACCTATGGTGTTTACCACTTACGATTAAGCCTTCGTAACCAGAATAGCACTCCGGTGGAAGTTATCCGGCCATTCCTCGCTATTAAACGAAATTTAGCAAACGCCCCTATTCTTGTAGGCATGCCATTAATGCAAGAACTGGCTATGGACCTTTACCCGGCTAAAAGCACCTAGTGTTTTAACCAACGTCCTCGTATCCATCAGCTATCCGCATACCATTTCCGAAGGAGCTTTTAAGCTAAAAATCGTGTGCTTGTTTATTCCCTTCGCTTTAACCCTTCTGTCGGCAGCACCGGGGAGGACGACCCTTTCGAGGACCGTTTAAACGAACCGCCAGATTTGAAGAACGTCCTTGCAAGTTTACGGATAAGTCATTTTGACGTATTCGACGTCCGCAAAGGGAAAATGCTTCCAAAGCATAGCTACGGTAACCATGCCATCGATCTGCTCCCGGGCAAGGAGCCCCCGTGGAAGCAGATTTACCACCTGTTTCCAGCTAAGTCGACGGCACTTTAGAAGTACCTCACCGATGCCCTCGCACAAGGCATTATCCGCGAATTACAGTTACTAGCAGGAGCCCCTGTTATTTTCGTCCCGAAAAAAAACGGCACGTTACGATTGTGCGTTAACTATCGAGGATTTAACGATATCACTATTAAAAATAAAGCACCGCTTCCGTTAATCGGAGAGATGCTCGACCGCTTGAACGGTGCCAAGTGCTTGTCCAAAATCGACCTCGTTAATGCGTATTACCGACTTCGCATTAAAGAAGGGGACGAATGGAAAACCGCGTTCCGCACCAAGTACGGGCATTACGAGTACCTCGTGCTACCGTTCGGACTTACCAACGCCCCGGCATCGTTCCAAACCTATATTAACAAGGCCTTACGGGGCCTAATGGACGACTTCGTTATCGTCTATTTGGACGATATCCTCATTTATTCCGGTAGTAAAAAGGAGCACCAGCACCACTTAAAGCTGGTTTTGGATCGATTTCGCAGCTTTGAGCTTTATGCCAATCCCAAAAAGTGCACCTTTTTCCAGCAAGAACTTGAGTTTTTAGGTTTTATCGTTAATACCGAAAGGTTTAAAATGGATTTTGCGCGTATTTAGGTCGTCCGCGAATGGATTGACCACCCATTTCGCACGTACAAAGACATCCAGGTTTTTGTGGGATTTTGCAACTTTTATCGACGGTTTATCTACGGCTTTTCCCGCAGGGCGAAGCCTTTGTACGATTTGTTGCAAGGAATGAAGAACGGACGCAAGCCAGGCCAGATAGGCCATTACTGGCAGGAGCCCCAATAGCAGGCATTTGAGGACCTAATTAACGCGTTCACGACCGCACCAGTGCTGCGGCATTACGACCCGACTTTACCATTACGGGTCGAAACGGACGCTTCCGACTTTGCCATGGCAGGCATCCTATCGCAAAAGCACGACGGCCAATGGCACCTTATAGCCTACTGGTCCCAGAAGTTCAAAGGTGCCGAAATTCGGTATCCTGTGTACGATAAGGAACTTTTCGCAATAGTAGGAAGTTTTCGCCATTAGCGACATTACCTCGAAAGGGCGCAAGCTACGGAGGTGTTTTCGGATCATAAGAACCTTAAGGCTTTTATGAAGCAGGAGCGTTTAAACGGACGACAGGCACGCTAGCTATTGCAATTAGCACCTTACGACTTCGAGATCAAATACCGGCCAGGGTTTTTAAACCCAGCCGACGCTCCGTCTCGCCGGCCGGATTATATGGACGGTCGCAAGGAAGGACAAGAGACTTTCATTAAGAAACTTCTGCCGACGCTATCTAATAAGATGGGTCGGGAACAAAACGTATTTGTTTATAAGCAGTACGTAAAAGACACTGCCGAGGGAGCGTCGCCTAATAAGCCTCCCCAGCCAGTAAGCGCAAAGAGCGCACCCAACGAGCGATCCCCCAAAAATTTTATCTTTAACCGGCGAAGCGAGCGGGATAGCGTACGTTTGGCACAACTTACGTTAGCCGACGATCCAGACGCTTTTAAGGTCATCCATGCCTTACAGGTGCAATTTATCACTCGTTAGGAGGCACGCACTGCTTTGGATTAGCTTAAGAGTAGCGTAACCACGGATTCCCCGGAGGAGATCCCAACGCCGCTAAGGAAATGGATTGGGGACGTACAAAAGCGGGATCCGGCGAGCATAAATTTGCTTAAAAGGCTGACAGTAGTTAAAAAGCCCCGCCTAGCAGTACCTGACGTGAAATACACCGCACCGCACCGAGATACTGCGATAACGATTCGGCAGCAAGGAGCATCGTGCTTCCACCTAGCTAACGGTAACGAGTTAATCTTCCGGGGAAATCAGGTTTATGTCCCTGCAGACGAGGCTTTAAGGACCGAAATCCTGAGACAGTTTCACGACTTCCCGGGAGCCGGTCACTAGGGCGTAGCCAAAACTCTAGATCTCATCCAGCGCTTTTTTTGGTGGGATGGAGTTAAGGGGGATGTTACGGCATATGTGGCATCGTGCCCTTAGTGCCAAGGGAAGGCGATTCATTGTCACAAGCCTTACGGCAAATTTGAACCCCTACCACCGCCAAAAAACGGGCAGCTTATAAAAGAGATCTCTTTGGACTGGGTAACCGGCTTACCTGAAAGCAGGACGGCGGGTGGTTAGGTCTTTAACGCGATTCTCGTTGTCGTGTGCCGATTAACCAAATACGTGGTTTTTATCCCCATACGAGCTGATACAAATGCAGGACAGTTCGCAGAGCTGTTTTTCGAGCGTATCGAATGCGTGTTCGGTACCCCCAAAAGCATCGTTAGCGATCGCGATAGCCGCATCACCAGTGGCTTTTGGGAAGAAGTGTGCAAGCACCAGATTATTAAAAGACGTATGTCGACCGCCTACCATTTTTAAACGGACGGGCAGACGGAAGTCCTTAACCGCGTTATCGAAAACTACCTCCGCAGCTATTGCGCCGGTTCGGAAAACTCCTGGGCATTACTGCTACCGTTAGCAGCTTACGCTTACAATAACAGCAGGAACTTCACTACAAGGCACTCGCCGTTCTATTTCCTGTACGGATCGGATTGCGAGATGCGGATTGATATCGCGGACAATATCCCTAAGGGGAGGGTACCCGCAGCAAAAAACCGCATCGAACGACTTTATGCATTGCGCAAAAAGCTTAAAGAGACGTTGCTGCAGGCACAGGAACGGTCAGCTAAATACTACAATAGAAACCACACCCCTATGCAGTTCGCAGTTGGAGATTTGGTCAAAATGTCCACGAAAAACCTGCGTTTAAAGAACAAAAAGTTAGCACCTAGATGGATCGGTCCCTTTCGGATTACCGAACGCATAGGCCAGTAGGCCTACCGTTTGGCATTTCCCGAGCATCACCGCCGTTTTCACGACGTTATTCCCGTGCAGTACCTCGAGCGGTATACTGCTAGAGAACAAGGAGACGAGGCGCCGCTACCTATGCCAAAGTACGAGGACGACCAAGAGGAATGGGAGGTTGAAAAAGTACGAGATAAGGGACGGATCCGAGGCAAAAAGTACTACCTGGTCAAGTGGAAGGATTGGCCGGCAGAGTACAACACTTGGGAGCCCGAAGAACACCTTCGCGGCGCACCCACGAGAGTACGAGCCTTCCAGAGGGCCCGGAACAAGAGGAACCGAGAGATCCGCGAGCTCCAGGACGTGGAGCCAAGCAGTGAAGAAGGGGACACCTGAAATCGCCAAGTTGGTCATCCTTTTTCAAAGGTTTTACTAGAAACCAGCGCCCACCCCAGGCGAGGGAAAAAGACGGTCAACGCCTTTGCGAGTCCACGAAGATTTGTCGTTGCACTAGGGAAAAGGAGAAAGATAGAGGCCGAGGACAGCCTCCTTAGGAGGGGGATAGTTGTAACACCCCACACAGAACCATGGCTAGCAGCCGCAGGAGACGCCACCGGTGACCACAAGGGAGGCCTCCGGGTGGTAGCCGGAGGGGCGCAAGCCCTGACGGATGTGCGGATTAGGAGAGTTTAACTTTGCGACACGCGCGCCGATCAGCCCCCGCAGATCAGCCCGGCCCGGAACCCTAAAAGGGACGAAACATATCCGGCTCCGACGGACGCCGCGGAGGAGGCAGCGTGCCGATAATAACCGAAAGGCAGACCCCGACGGACGCCACGAAGGAGGAGGCAGCGCCGACGACAGCCGAAGGACGGCCGGAGGGTTAGAGCATAAGGAGGGCCCGAGAGACCCCCTGTGAAGGAGGTCCGAAGGGCAAGCTATCGTTTCTATTTCTACCTACACCATAAACTTGTTAAGCCCTGACGAATATAACTATTGAGCTGCTGAACCTTTGAGACCTCCTTGCGAGAACCCCCCTTTTCCAGGCCTGACACTACTGTAGCTGGCTATAGTAGGGCGGAGGCCTGTTACACACTCCACGGTAAGTCGGAACACCCCATGACCGCGCACCCCCATGACCGCGCACGAGCGTACGGATCCGCACCACCAACAACGCCGTTTTATATCTGCAAAATGAAGCTATTAACAACCCACAACGATGCAATCCTGGGTATCTTCCTGCTCAGGATCGTCTGGCGATTCCAATGATGCCTTAGGCTCTTCCAAAATCCCACGTCTTTTTTGGTAAATCCGCCTCCCAGATACAAACGTCTCGTTCGGGTCCGGCTTGACTGCCTTCCTTTTCCGCCCCTGCAGTGCCTCCAATTGTGCCTCCAACGCCTTGATTTTTTGCGAGGCTACAGTGATTTCTAAATCCTTCAACCCGTAGCCTTTGCGGACTTTCCTAAGCCAAAGCCGTTTGGTGGGGGTGGTCGGGATTGTACGGCTGAAATCCTTTATTTGGGAGGCCAACTCTCGACTTTGCTTGGGAGTGCTCCAATCTCTTTTGGCGGCGTTAGGCAACCTCGGGGGGTTCTTTTGTCGCCCTTGTTGCCTCGTAGGGGTTTTGGGAGCCTCGTGATCGTTTTTGTTGGAGTTTTCGAGCAAAAGCCGGCTTATAAGCGGCTTTGTTAAACGCACCGGCTATAAGCCAGATGCATACCAACCCGCTTTGATATTGACTACCGTAATGCCTTTATTTCGTGCGTGCTTATATGCTTTTAAAAACTTTCGTTTGCTTACCGCCGTAGAGCAATAGAAAAGGGCTAGGGCGAAAATTACGGCCTTATACGCCCTTTTTAGGGGTGAGAAGACCGTTAAGTCAAGTGGCTGCAAAACGTGCGACGAGTGGGCCGGCAAATAAAGGAAAAAAAACGTCGTTTTGGTAGCAAAGGAACTAAAAACGCTTTGTAACGTGAGATCCGTGGCCATCCACAACTCTCTCCCGTCCACAAATTTTGGAGCATGTGTGCACGGACCATGTTGTTAAGGTTTTGGCGGGACTTCCGCCTGTAGCCCTAACAGGCGCCCACAAACGAAAAATTCTCTTCAACCTGCCGCCCTCAATCACCACCACCGCACGCAATCCTCCCTCCCTTCGCGACACATTTAATCGGCAGACCTCCTTTGACGAGTTTTCCATCGACCGCGGTGAAGATAGAGTCCGTTCGATGGCCCGGCGCGCCTCCCGCATAGAGGCGCACAAGACAAGGCCCAATCTCGCGCAGCGAGCCAGCGTGGCAACAAGATTACGCCAGCCCGAAAGGCAGGCACCCTCCCTCGGGAGGCTGAACACACCCTCCCCCGGGAGGCTTGACAAACGGTTAAGAGAAAGGGAAATTAGGCTGAAAACCACCCGACGGTCCCCGGACCGACAGGGCACCCTTTCGCCCCCTCACTCCTTTTGGGACTGTTCCGCAGCGAGGAGGTAGTGCCGTTACGGGGGTTGGTTAGTTGTACGTGGGCCGGGGGCATTGCGCCGGCGCGGCAATCCCCCAAGGGCCCCGACAGCAAGACGTGGTCGGCCCACTGCCGGAGACGGCTTTGGGTAACGGGAAGCAGGAAGCGTGGGCACGGCCTTGGCTCGCACCTTTGGTACACCCCGTAGATGGTGGGCCGTGGTGGAATATGGTGACTGAGGCGCCGCATGCTTCCCACTCGCACTGGGAGTTTGTGCCGGGTTTGGAGGACGGGAGGAACTCGTTGCATTCATGATCCACATAGTGGCACTGGGTTTGCCTACTGGGCTTGCCCAGGAACCAACGAGGGACCGGGCCGTGGATAAACAAGTACGGGGTGTCGCCGGCTTTTGGTTTCCTACTCGCACTAGGGACGTACACCGGGGCAAATGATGTCGTCGGCATGTTAGGCGGAAGAGACTATATTTTAGCCCGAGAGGACGGATGCGCACGTCGGTCTACCAAGAGGCCTTTTGTGGCTGCGATAGGCTTAAGGTGCAAACCTTGTATTTACGTGGCAGGCTGGCTATCCAGCGCTAACGAGGCAGGCTCTAGCCGCATGTCCGTTAGAGGGACTCGGCACCCCTCTGACTATAGTTTTATAGGAAATACGAGGAAAGCCATGGCAAACGGCGGGCCTTTCACGGCCGAAGCCCACGTTTTAGGGGCAACGGTCCGGGCGGCCAAAAGACAGCACTGGGCAAACGTACTGGAGGAAGTCGATTCCCCAGAGGCGCTGTACCGAGCTGTAAAATGGCATAAACTCGCACCTGCTATACGGCTTCCTCCGTTAAACATCGACGGGGAGGCTATAGTAGCCCCAGCGGATAAAGCGGAAGCATTAGGCCGCAAGATCCTCCGTAGGTTTACGGCGGAGGACGACCTACAGGAGGACCCGTTGCAGCAAGGGGCCCCCCAAGGGACCGCACAACTCCCGTGGGACCCCTACGTCCCCTTGGAGGAATGCCGGAAGTGCACTGTTAGTACGGCAAACACGGCCCCGGGCGTCGACTCCTTATCGGTTAGGCTGCTTACAGCGGCATGGCCAGCAATAGGGGAATACGTCAGGGCCCTTTTCGAAGCCTGCCTTAGGGCCGGGCACCACCCGGGCCCTTTCCGCACCGCGGAGGTGGTAATGCTAAAGAAGCTGAATAAAAAGGACATGACGGATCCGAAGTCCTACCGCCCGATAGCCCTGCTCCCGTGTTTAGGGAAGGGGTTGGAGCGTTTGGTAGCTTCGCGGATGGCATCCCTCGCGTTGCAGCACGGGCTGATAGCCCCGCAACACGCCGGGGCTACCCCGAAAAAGGCCGCCACCGATCTAACGGCGTGCGTGGCCTATGAGGTGGAACGGGCTTTCCAAAAGGGCAAAACG
>JNVV01000061.1:24194-50500 GCA_000733355.1 Falciphora oryzae
CACGGGGCACGGGGATTTCGACTGGTACCACCGAAAGTTCCAGCACGAAAACGACAACCCGTGCCGGTGCGGAAGAAACAAGTCCCCTTCCCACCCTGTATACTGCAGGCTGGCTAGGGCGGCAGAAAACAAGTGGCCCACAACGGACCCTTCCCCGGCTTTTGATAGGCCCGGATATTGGAAACGGCTATTGCAAAAGCCTTTCCTTTTTGCTTCGTTCGTCGAAACTACCAACTATTACACTATCGCTGGGCGATAGTAACAGGGTTTAAATAGCCCGCATATAACCTATTTTCCCTTTTCCTTTTTCCTTTGCATTTTTCACTTTTCCTTTGTACTATTAGGACCAACAGTAGGCTCGTTAGTCCCCCGCACCTCCGGCCGGGCCCAGGGGGGGTTTATTGCGATCCCTCCCGCCACACTCGGCCTCACTCTTTTTCCGGCACTTTGCCGGCCGACAGCTTTCACTACCACCAACAGCAGCGCTTACAGCGCCCCGGCGTTTATTCGCCCCTTTTGCCGATTGCCCGCTCACTAACAAGGAGCGCCGGAATGCGGCCCGAACTCCGTGTGCCTTGGGCTTGCCCCTTGGTTTGATCTGTTAGCCGCCTCGATAGCAACACATAGCCTAGTGTCAAGCTTAGGTAGCGCTAGCACGTCGTATGCCCCCTGGGAGGCAGGGACTGGTAGATCCCGACTTACCGACGTTAAATAGACTCTCTCTCTCTCTCTCTCCGTGGCCATCCAGAATTAGGAGGCGCTTTGAGGGAGGGTCGGGGCGGGTGGCCGGGAGGTAGATCTTTTCGAGCCACTTAACGCCGGTGCGGTCCGTAGTCCACCCGTTATCCGTATAAGTGAACTCCTAATCGTTAAATTGGCCGTTTCCTTTAGGAAACCATTGGTCCTGCACGTATTTTCCCTTAAATATAATGAGCGGCCGAAGCCTTACCCCCGTAGCGGAAATGCACTCGATAAAAGAGTGTAACAGACTGTAGCCCCCTAAGGGAAAGGGTTACGCCTGTAGGGAAAGGGGATCTCAGAGGTTCAGCGGTTTATCAGTGCGAGGCTTGACAAGTGTATAATGATGAGAAACAGAAAACGATTGCTTGCCCTCCAAACCCCCTTTACAGGAGGTCCTTCGGGCCCTTCTTATACACAGTCCTTCGGCTGCCGTCGGCTTGCCGTCGGTATGCCTTTTTCCCCGCGGCGCCCGTACGGGTTTGGATATGCTCCGTCCCGAATTAACGCTTCGGGGTTTAGATGTGTTATGTAGGGATCCCTTTGTACCAGCGTGTCACAACCCCTTGGATCTGACTTTCCTAAAACAGTACGTCGCATGCGCTACCCTATTGGCTGGCGGATATTATGCTCGCGGTCGCGTTGGGTTGGCGGGTGCTAATCGCCAAAGCCGTTGGCGGGCGAGGGCGTGAGCGTGGCTGGTTGATATCGCGCCCGCGGGCGCGTTGGGTCGGCGGGTGTTACAATTATCCCCCCTTTAAAGAGGCTGTCTTCGGCCTCCAACCTTCCTTTCCTTTTCCTGGTGCAACGACAAGTTTTCGTGGACTCGCAAGGGCGTTGACCGTCTTTTCCTTCGCCTAGGGGTGGGCGCTGGTCTCCAGTAAAACCCTTGGAAAAGGATAACCAACTTGGCGATCCTTAGGGGTCCTTTCCTTCACTGTTTGGCTCTACGTCCTGGAGCTTACGGATCCTTTGGTCCCTTCGGTTCCGGGCCCTTTGAAAGGCTCGTACTTTCGCAGGGGCGCCTTGGAGGTGCTCTTCCGGCTCCCAGGTGTTATACTCTGCCGGCCAGTCCTTCCATTTGACCAGGTAGTACTTTTTGCCCTTAATGTGGCCTTCGTTTCGCATTTTTTCGACTTCCCATTTTTTTTGGTCGTCCTCGTACTTTGGCATAGGTAGCGGCACCTCGTCTCTTTGCTTTTTGGCAGTATACCGTTTGAGGTACTGCATAGGGAAAACGTCGTGCAAACGGCGGTGGTGTTCGGGAAGTGCTAATCGGTAGGCCTGCTGACCGATGCGTTCGGTGATCCGAAAAGGGCCGATCCATTTGGGTGCTAACTTTTTATTTTTTAACCGCAGATTTTTCGTGGATAACTTTACTAAATCTCCAATTGCGAATTGTATAGGGGTGTGGTTTTTGTTGTAATATTTAGCTGACCGTTCTTGTGCTTGCAGTAACGTTTCTTTTAGCTCCTTGCGCAGTGCGTGGAGTCGTTCGATGCGGTTTTTCGCTGCGGGTACCCTCCCTTTAGGGATATCGTCCGCGATATCAATCCGCATTTCGCAATCCGATCCGTATAGGAAGTAAAAAGGCGAGTGCCTTGTGGTAAAATTCCGGTTGTTGTTGTAGGCGTACGCTGCTAACGGTAACAGTGATGCCTAGGAATTTTCCGAACCGGCGCAGTAACTGCGAAGGTAGTCTTCGATCATACGATTTAGGACTTCCGTTTGCCCGTCCGTTTGAGGATGGTAGGCGGTCGATATGCGTTTTTTAATGATTTGGTGCTTGCATACCTCCTTTTAAAAGGCATTGGTGATACGGCTATCCCGGTCGCTAACGATGCTCCTGGGAGTGCCGAACACGCATTCGATACGCTCGAAAAACAGCTTTGCGAATTGCCCAGCGCTTGTGTCAGCTCGTATGGGTATAAGGATTATGTATTTGGTTAACCGGCATACGACGACGAAAATCGCGTTGAAGATTTGACCGTTCGCCGTCCTGTTTTTAGGTAGGCCGGTTACCTAATCCAGAGAAATCTTTTTTATAGGCTGCCCGTTTTTTGGCGGCGGTAGGGGTTTAAGTTTGCCGTAGGGCTTATGGCGATGAATCGCCTTCCTTTGGCATTGAGGGTACGATGCTACGTATGTAATAACATCCTTTTTAACCCCATCCCACTAAAAAAAGCGCTGGATTAGATTTAGGGTTTTGGCTACGCCCTAATGACCGGCTCCCGGGAAGTTGTGAAATTGTTTTAGGATTTCGGTCTTTAAGGCCTCGTTTGTAGGGACGTAAACCTGGCTTCCCCGGAAGATCAACTCGTTACCGTCAGCTAGGTGGAAGCACGATGCTCTTCGCTGCCGAGGCGTCGTCTTAGTATCTCGGTGCGGTGCGGTATATTTCACGTCAGGTACTAGCAGGCGGGGCTTTTTAACTTTTGTCAGCCTCTTAAGCAAATTCATACTCGCCGGATCCCGCTTTTATACGTTCCCAATCCATTTTTTTAGCGGCGTTGGGATCTCCTTAGGGGAGTCCGTTCGTACGCTGCTCTCAAACCAATCTAAGGCGGTACGTGCCTCCTGGCGAGTGACAGATTGCATTTGCAGGGTATGGATGACCCTTAGGGCGTTTGGATCGTCGGCTAACGTAAGTTGTGCTAAACGCACGCTGTCCCGTTCGTTTCGCCGGTTAGAAATTAAGTTTCCGGGGGATCGCTCGTTGGGTGCGCTTTTTGCGCTTACTGGCTGGGGAGGTTTATTGGGCGTTACTCCCTTAGTAGTGTCTTCGTGCGGCTTATGATCCGGTACGTCCTGTTTCCGATTTATTTTATTAGATAACGTCGGCAGAAGCTTTTTAATGAGAGTTTCTTATCCTTCCTTCCGACCGTTTATATAGTCCGGTTGGCGAGACGGAGTATCGGCCGGGTTTAAGGACCTTGGCCGGTATTTGATTTCGAAATCGTACGGGGCCAATTGTAACAGCCATCGGGCCTGCCGTCCGTTTAAGCGCTCTTGCTTTATGAAAGCTTTTAGGTTTTTATAATCTGAAAACACCTCCGTGGCTTGCGCCCCTTCGAGGTAATGTCGCTAATGGCGAAAACTTCCCACTATTGCGAAAAGTTCCTTATCGTACGTAGGGTACCGGATTTCGGCTCTTTTAAACTTTTGGGACTAGTAAGCTATAAGGTGCTACTGGCCGTCGTGCTTTTGTAATAAAATGCCTGCTATGGCAAAGTTGGAAGCATCCGTTTCCATCCGTAAAGGTAGAAGCGGGTCGTAGTGCCGTAGCACTGGTGCAGTAGTGAAGGCGTTAATTAGGTTTTTGAACGCCTGCTGCTGGGGTTCCTGCTAATGGTGGCCTATCTGGCCCGGCTTGCGTCCGTTTTTCATCCCGTGCAAAAGGTCGTGCAAAGGCTTCGCTATGCGGGAAAAGCCGTGGATGAACCGTCGGTAGAAGTTGCAAAACCCGACGAAAATTTGGATATCCTTATACGTGCGAAGTGGGTGGTCGATCCATTCGCGGACGACCTGGACTCGCGTAGGGTCCATTTTGAGCCCTTCGGTATTAACGATAAAACCTAGGAACTCAAGTTCCTGCTGGAAAAAGGTGCACTTTTTCGGGTTAGCGTAAAGCTCGAAAGCGCGAAGTCGATCCAGGACCAGCTCTAAGTGGTGCTGGTGTTCCTCCTCGCTGTTGGAATAAATGAGGATATCGTTTAAATAGACGATAACGAAATCGTCCATTAGGCCTCGCAAGGCCCGGTTGATATAGCTTTGGAACGATGCTGGGGCGTTGGTAAGCCCGAAAGGTAGCACGAGGTACTCGTAATGCCCGTATTTGGTGCGGAACGCGGTTTTCCACTCGTCGCCCTCTTTAATGCGAAGTTGATAATAGGCGTTAACGAGGTCGATTTTGGAAAAGCATTTAGCACCGTTTAACCGGTTGAGCATTTCCCTAATAAGTAAAAGGGGTGCTTTGTTCTTAATGGTGATATCGTTTAGCCCTCGGTAATCGACGCATAAGCGCAACGTGCTATCCTTTTTAGGGATAAAAATAACAGGTGCTTTTGCGGGTGATTGCGATTCGCGGATAATGCTTTGTGCGAGGGCATTAGCGAGGTACTCCCGGAGCGCTTCGGACTTGGCGGGAGACAGGTGATAGATTTGCTTTTACGGGGGCTCCTTGCCCGGGATCAAATCGATGGCGTGGTCACCGTGGCCATGCTTCGGAAGCATTTTTCCCTTGCGGACGTTGAATACGTCGGAATGGCTCTTTCGGAGGCTTATAGGGACGTTCTTTAAATCCGGCGGTTCGTCCGGAAGGTCCTCGAACGAATCGTCCTTTTTGGGGACGATAGAAGGGTTAAAGCGAATAGAACAAACAAATATACGATCTTTTGTTTGGAGTTTTTTTCGGAATTGGTGTGCGGATAGTTGATGAATGCGCGGGCGTTGGTTGAAACGCCAAGTTCTTTCGGCCGGGTGAAGGTCCATAGCCAGTTCTTGCATTAATGGTATGCCCACGAGGATGGGGGCGTCTGCTAGGTTCCGATTGATGGTAAGGAACGGCCGGATAACTTTTACCGGGGTGCCGTACTGGTCATAAAGGCTTAGGCGTAGGTGATAAACACCGTAGGTCCTTACACTTTGGTTACTTGTAGCGGCTAAAGTGAGAGATTGGTGGTTGTGTTTGGGACGGTTGCAAAGCTGATATCCTAAGGATTTGCAAAAGGTGGTGGAAATTGTGTTCATTTTGGCGAACGTGTCTAAGCCGATTTCGACCCTAACTTTTGGACCGCTGTTGGGAGCGCTAACGGTCCCTTTGGTGACGAGCGCAGGGGTTGTGCGAAGCTGGTCGTTACGGAATACCGGTGCGGGGATGACCGGGTTCCCTTTTAGTTTTTCTGGCGCTTGTCGCTTGGCTCCTTTCCGTCCTCCTCCTTCTTGCGCTTCAAGGAGTTGATTTTGGCCTTTCCGTCCGGAAGGGGCTCGCTATTTTTAGTTGGAGGTTTAGCGGAAAAGGGGCTTTTGTAATTTTTCGCTATATGGTTGGGTTTGCCGCACCTAAGGCATACGCCTTCATCTATGCGTTGTTGGCGTTTGGTAGGTGAAAGCGTTATGCGACCTTTGCCCTTGTTAGGACGCTGGTTGCGCCCTTTTTGCCTGCTTCGGGGTTTGTGCTTCCCGTCCTTGTTTGACTCCTTTTGGTCCTTTTTATGGGGGGGCCTTTGGGAGTCCTTTTTTTTTTCGTACGGGGCGCGGGCGCCCGTACCTAGGGTATCCCAAATAATTTG
Source organism: Falciphora oryzae (assembly GCA_000733355.1). NCBI lineage: Eukaryota > Fungi > Ascomycota > Sordariomycetes > Magnaporthales > Magnaporthaceae > Falciphora > Falciphora oryzae. The sequence goes on from JNVV01000061.1 coordinate 30,224, forward strand.
GGCTGTGGCGACGAGGTCCTTTAAGGTTTTTGCTTTGTGGTGCATCCCACGGGTGATTTGGACTTTTAAAGTAGGGACCAAACGAACCACGTAGCCGTTGATATCCGCTGCCTGCTTTGCGTCGCCGCACATGCGTCGGTATCGCGCTGCGAAAACGCCGGGGTCTTCGTTGTTTTTTTGCATAAGTTGTTGCAAATTGTTGGTGGCCTTAAGGAGTGAGGAGTCTCTTCGCAGTGTGGTGCTGCGGAGCCACCGTATGAACTTGCGCCAATGTAGGCCCAAAATGGGGTTGGCTTTGCGCGAGCCGTTGTAGGCGGAGTTGAGGTCGCTGTCGAAGGTTCCGACAGCGGCTGCGATGCGTGATCTGGCCGTAGTGAAGCCGTTAAGGTTGGTTTCGAAGGTGAGGTCGAGCTTGCTTTCCTAATGGTCGAAGTCTTGTATTGAGTTTGGAAGCTTTAGTTCGGGCATTTTCCATAGGATTTTGTGGCTGCCTTTGTCCTTTTCGTACGAAGGAAAGGTATCGTCTTCCTCGTTGTCGTCCCTAACTAGGAAGTGGTGTGATAGTGCCCGGGGTGCTAATTGGTTAGCAGGTCCTCCTAACGGGCGGTTGATCTCCTGGCCATGCTGCTAAGGGGTCGAAGCTCGAGAACGAGGCTGAGGCTGGGGCTGAGGGTGATCCGGATCGTCCGAATCGTTTGGGAGGCTAAGGGCTTCGCGCATTGCCTTCCGTTCGATTAGGGCTTTTTGGAATTGTGATAGGATTTTAGTGGGAACGCAATTACGTGAAACGTAGTAGGCGAGCTGGGAACGGGTGTAGGAAGCAACGTTGTGGATGCTAAATTCGGGGTAACCTTTGGGGTTGTTGGGGGTAGGTTGTTCGCGTTTTGGGGGCAGGGTGGATGACCCTGTCCTTGGATCTTCGTCCCGTCCGGCGTCGTTAACTTCGATGAAGTCGCCAGGGTCGGATATGGTGCTTGATGAATGCTGAAGGTTTAAGCAGAGGAAGCAATCGAGTTGTAACAAATTGTAGCCCCCTAAAGGAAAGGGTCACGCCTATAAGGAAAGGGGATTTTAAAGGTTCAGCGGTTTATCAGTGCGAGGCTTGATAAGTGTATAATGATGAGAAACAGAAAACGATTGCTTGCCTTCCAAACCCCCTTTATAGGAGGTCTTTCAGGCCTTTTTTATACATAGTCCTTCGGCTGCCGTTGGCTTGCCGTCGGTATGCCTTCTTCCCCGCGGCGCCCGTACGGGTCTGGATATGCTCCGTCCCGAATTAACGCTTCGGGGTTTAGATGTGTTATGTAGGGATCCCTTTGTACCAGCGTGTTACAACCCTTTGGATTTGACTCTCTTAAAACAGTACGTCGCATGCGCCACCCTATTGGCTGGCGGATATCATGCTCGCGGTCGCGTTAGGTTGGCGGGTGCTAATCGCCAAAGCCGTTAGCGGGCGAGGGCGTAAGCGTGGCTGGCTGATATCGCGCCCGCGGGCGCGTTGGGTCGGCGGGTGTTACAAAGAGGTCTAAGTGCGTTTCCCCGGCTTTTTTTTTTGCAACGGCCGGGTGCCCGAAGCACCTAGAACGAGGCCGTTGCCCGTGCGGCCCTTTTGGAGGCCGCCCTCGTCGACGTTCCAGCGGTATTGGGGAGGAATCTTTTTAATTTCCGGTATTTCGAAACGGTGCCACTACTTTTTGATTACGGCCGTTGTAGCCCCGTTAACGCGTTCCCTTTCTATGCCCCGGCCTCTGTGGATTTAGATTTCCGGATGCCGCTGCAAAAAAGCCGCCGGCTAACGTTTCCCCAGAGGCGTAGAGTCGCCGGCGGCTTTGAGGATCTTTTGCGCGTAGTAGCGTAACTTTCCGTGCGTTGGAGGAAGCCCCAAAGCGGCTTGCAGGCGTACCCAAGTAGCTAAATGCTTCTTTTGTACACCGGAAAGCCGTTGCCGTGGTTTTTTTGCTTGCCGGATAGCTTCCGCGCCGTGAACCCGGCCCCGGAGGGTGGACTCCGGGATCGCCATCTCCCGGGCGGCACCACGGATTGACCACCTCCGGCGGAGTAAATCGAAAGCTTTATTGATATTTTCTTTTGTATAACGAACGGGCATCTTCCCGCCTACAAGATGCACCAAAAACTAGATCAAACGGATGAAAATTGATCGAACGGTGGAAATAAATTGTGTGCGCGTTGCACTGGTGGTGGAGGTACGCTCGTGCGCGGTCATGGGGGTGCGCGGTTATGGGGTGTTCTGACTTACAGGTAGGCTCTCCGCCCCTGCCTATTGTGCGGCCTGAACAGGCTGGCGTTGTAAATTCCCCCGTTAAGTGAGACCTCGTAGGATTTGGCCTGTGGCACCCCGCTTGCCAACCTTTTGGATAGATTCCTCCCCGCTCATCTGCAATCCGTTGTTCACATCCAGATCACGGACTGCCGTGCCGTGACGGAATTGAATATCCTGGTATATGCTCCAACCTGGTATACTAGGTACCGGGATAAACATCTCCAGGATGGAAGTACCGGGTTGGAGTATGTGCTGGACCACAAGCACCAGGATAAGGCATATTTTAAGATATGCAATACTAAGATATTATATATTGGGATAACTATCATATATTTTAAAATATGCAGGACTACGATGTAGCATTTTGGGATGTAGCATACCATGCGATCCTACCGTGAAACAGCGTACTAAGATACAGCAAATTCTGGGATATATAATAACGTGGTTCATCAGTGAGTGGACCATATCAGCGAGTGGGCCAGTTCGAAATTCCATATTAAACGCCGTTTTTTTTCAACTAAATAACTCGCTCAATTTGTGGCTAAATTTTACCAAAATTTAAATAGTTACATGTAACTTTATAACAATTATAAAATTAATTTTTCCGGAATTTTAGTATTACCCCTTTTAGGTTAGTTTGCAACACTGTGTATTACACTGTGTACAATATGTAAATTACCTTAAAGGGGTAATAATAAAAATCCGGAAAAAATATTTTTACGTAAGAATTATTTTTAATAATTACTAGTTAAATTTTTATAAAATTCCACTGCAAATTGATTAAAGTGCACCGACATTTTTTGTATGTATTTCTAGGTGGCCCACTCGCTGATATGGTCCACTCACTGATGAACCACGTTACCAGAAAGCCGCATATATTAGGATATACATACTAGCGCATTGTGTGCACAGGCACATGGGGCATTAGGTTAAAGAATATATAGGTGCATGAAATAAATTCGATACGAGATATTCTGCTTTGGGATGCTAGTCCTCCCAATAAACTCGACGGTGTTAGGGTCTGGCGCCACACCCAGATGCATGTATTGAGTCCCTTGGCCCGCAAAGCAGTATAGGAATCACGGCAAATCCTCCTACTCGCAAAAGTTGGCTTGCGGAACGGCTGGGAAGGCGGGTTGCAACTCCATTGGCAGATGAGTGCGGCCAGGCACAGGTGATCCGGAATGGCATGTGTCGAGAACGGCGTGGTGGATGTTTCTCTGGGATCCGCATGCCGAGCCACTCGATGCTGTTGCATTTCGCAGGGAGCTTTTTTTTGCATTAGCAGTTGTCGGCTGGATTCCGCCAAATTTTGCCAGATAGACTCCTCTATGAACGGCAGCACACGTCCTGGCACGTCCCATCCCCGGCAACCGGCCCATCAACAACCCAGTCCTGGTCGTCGGACATTCCCTCCACCTCGAGAGCGTACGGGGACTGAAAGGGCAGCGTCTTCCAGACGTCCGCCCTCTTGCCGTCCCCGAGGAACTCTTTGGTGACCTCCTCCAGGTGGCCCTCCGCGTCCTCGTCCAGGGCCGCCCTGGCCGCCCGTTTCATCTCGTCCTTTAGCTCCGCGATGATGCGCTTGCACTCCGGGTCCTCTGGGTCCGGGTCCGCGCCCCCGGGCTGCCCCTCCAGGAACCGCAGCAGCTCCTGGTTGATGCCGGACGCGAAGACCTCGGAGGCCACGGCGCGGAGCCTGTCCATGCCAGGCCACACGGCGGGCGGGAGTCCGCTCATAGTGACGGTGAGGCATGCGTGGACATGTATAGCGGCTTTTCCGTCGTCGTCCCCGAGGACTTCGTTCTGGACCCTGGCGAGGAGGCGGACGGAGTCGGATCTGCTGGGCATGAAGCTGTCCATCCTGGTGTCCCGAATGAGTACCAGCTCTCCTGCTCCCTTGTTCTCTCCCCCCCTGGAAGCGTTCAGCGGACGAGACAGCTCGTTGAACATGGGCTGGGACGGCCGTTCCCCTTCTCTGGGCCTGTCCCTGTCCGCCGCCAGAAGCTTCTCGTCCCTCTCCTTCCATTCCTCCCACGTCCATTTCGCAATGTGCTCCCCGCGCACCTGGTCCGCCAGTGCAAACCAGCTACCCGTGCCGACGTCGCGGCAGAACAGGCTGGACTCGACGAGGTGGCGCGTGATCAGGCTCCAGGGCCAGATCCTCCCGCTACCCGCGCTCCGGCCGCCACCGCCGCCCCACGGCTTGAGACGGATCCGCATCCCCGGGAACGTGACCCTGAGCCCGCGCGGCGTCACAGTCCCGAGATATTCGCCGTCCGCGGCAGACCATCCGAACCGGGTCGTCGCGCTGTCGAAGCTGATGCCCGTCTCCAGGCGCGGCAGCAGGGACTTGGGCGCCCAGCGCCACCCGGCCAGCGACGCGAGGCCCAGGCGCTGATCGTTGTAGAAAATAACGCGGGAGGGGAAGCGATCGGCGCTTCGCGAGGCAACCATCTTCCACACCAGCGCCATGCGCTGCTGGCGACAGGGCCTGATGGCAGTAGAGGTGGCCGTGAGGTCGCGGGGATCAAGGGAGAGCAGGGTGGTGATGCAAAGAGGTTCGTCGCTCGCGACGGAGACGGATCGGAAGTAGAGGCAAGACTGTAAGGACTCGAGCTGCGAGAGGTTGTGGTTGGCCTCTTGTGATGCGGGCTGGGGCTTGCCAAAGCTGCTTAATCGATGGGTCTGTTTGCTCGATGGTGAAAAGGCGCAAATTAGCAGCCACGCCATGGCCTCTAGGCATACCTGCCGCGGAGGACTTGGGCTGTTTCTACCTCGAGCAGTACCGCATCCGAAATCACTTTGTAACGCAGATCAGCAGCTGCAAAGTCGAAAAGTCTGGCTGATTCGTCCTTCAAGCTGACGGCCTTGTCCCTGAACTGGAAGTACAGAGACTTGGCTAAAGCGCCCTCTGTGACATCCAGCACTGTTAGCTACCCCCGCTTTGTTAGGCTGTTCGAGATTTTTTTTTTTTTTTTTTCCTTTTGCACACACCTTGGAGCGTCCACAGCCGCCTCATCCAAGTGGTCAGACCCACGATCCGTAAACAGTTTTCGGCGGCCTTAGCCGGTCCGTCGCCCGCGGCTTCAAAGGATGAGATGGATTTGTCGAGGACCAGGACGTGGTCGGCTCGGATATAGACGCTGGCTATGCGCTCGAGCGCGATAAGTTTCTCCTCCAGATCGATGGGGCAGCAGAGAGTGTCGATCCAGAACCAGTACTCCGCTTGGTTCAAACTTGCCTCTTTGTCGCCTTCATGTTCGTTATCGGTAATAGGGGGTGGAAGCTTCCGGATGAGCTGCGCCAGCCGATATATCTGGCACGATTGGAGGGCGTTGGCCGTCTGGTTGCCCAGGCCATCTGCCCAGACCTGGATTGCGTCTTTAGCCTGGGCTGGTCAAGTGGAAGCAAACGCACGGTAGGGTTAAGATCACTAACATGCGACAAGGCAACATAGCGCTTGTCTTCTGTGTGTTCCTCCACATGAACCGTGACTGTGCCGCTCCCGCCCCCATCCGCTTTCTCGTCCACCTCCAGCTTGAGTACCGGGAAGCTTGTCCCCTCGCGCAAGATACGCTTCATCCCCTCCTGATCTACCCCGAGGATCTGGCATCCACCGCACCCCTCTGCGTGCGTCAGCCTGTAGGTGCGCGGGTCGATCTGTCCGGCCAGGCACATTTGCAGCCCGCACTTTGCATGCGAAAAATTCCCGCCCCCCGCCGCCGCCGCCGCCGTGGGCTTCTGCATACGGCTCAGGAACTGCCTCGTAGCCAGCCCGTGAAACGTCTGCCGCACCCTCTCCACGTCGCTACTGCACCACCCCCCGCCGCCCTCGTCCCCGCCGTACAGGTACTGGGCGCCCCAAATGCCGGCCCCGCCGCGGCGCGCGTCCGGCGGCAGGCGGAACCCTTTTGCCAGCATCGCCAGCAGCGAGGCGCAGAGCTCGCCGAGGGCCGCGATGGAGACCCAGACGGACGCGCGGAAGCCGGCGGCCTGCTCCGCGCTCGCGGTGCTGAGGTGGCTGACCATGCCGTTAACGAAGTGGAGGACGTCGTAGAGGTAGTCGACGTAGGCCGCCAGCGCGTCGTTGCTGTCGCTGGCGGACTGCCTGCGCGTAAAGTTCTGGAGGATCTTTTGCGCCTCTTGGGCATCGTCTAGGAGGGCGGCGGTGAGATATTTTCCTCCCTGCGCCCCTGTCGCTGCTGCCTCCTCGCCATCCTCCAGTGGCTGATCCGCGTCGATCTTGACAAAGCTGGCGTACAGCGCCTCGATCTCGGCCGCCCTCGAGTCGGGTACCGGCACGGCAGTGGTCCCGCCGCCACCACCGCAGCCGACCGCCCCTTCCTCGTTGAGGCCGTACAGTTCGGCGAGTAGGCCAAAGAAGAGCCAGGTCTGCAGGAAGCGCTCTTTCTCGACCGAGGCGATGGGGCTGAAGTAGCGCCGGTCGCGCCACTGGACCGCGCAGCGGCACCGGCGCAGGTGCGGCGGCACGTTGGCGAGCCAGCCCCGGCGGCAGGCGAAGTGGAGGAGCGGGCCGCCATCCCACCGGAGGTCGGCGCCGACGTAGGGCGTCCGGCCGAGCGGGACTGCGCCTAGCGGGGAAGGGAGGATGTCCATTCCTAGCAAAAGCCCGTCGTCATTCACGTGTGCGGGGCGCGTGAAAGACAACTGGGTGTTTGTGTAGGTTTCCGCAAGTTGGCTGACCGTGCGGCCCGCGTTCGCGTTCGTTGTCGGTTGCGACCGTTGCGTGCAGGAGGGCTTTTTTGCTCGAGACACGGACCTTGAAAGCCGTTGTTACCGAGGAGAGCAACCTTCGTTGGGCTTTGATGGTCGCGTCGAAAAGGCGAGGTCGCCTGATTTCGGGGCTTGGGTATGTATCTGACCCTCATTCGCTGAACGAGTCTAGAGTTCAGCCGCATGTCGGCCGATTTGCTCTCGCGACGCGCCCCAGCAAGTTGCGGGGCTCGGCTCCCCTGATATAATCTCTCCGCTGCTGTAGCTGTCTTATTCGCTGTCGCGTTCTTCGCTACATCCTGACCGGCCTGCATCCGCTGGTAAATCATCGTCATCGTCTCGCCGGGGATCGACAGCCGAGCCAAAAGGCGCCGGTGCGGATCAGAGCCCGTGTCGACCGTCCCGGGCACTTTGGCCAATCCCCAAGAATATGACCTCAACTTTCTCGATGCTTCAAATGAAGCCAAAGAGATTAACGGGGGAGAATCCCCCATCGACGACTTCCAATCATTTGCCTTCGGCTGCAAACGACAAGGCCGTGGGCTCGGAAGCGTTTCTCAACCGTATTGCCCTTGCCTTTCGCTACAAGAAACCCCTGGTTTGGTAGGCTCTACACCACAAAGGTGCAACGCGGCGAGGTTGACCAGGTGGCAGCCGCGAGGTACGTATTTTCCCACACTATTGCGCGGGATCTGCTGGAGATGGCATCTCACCTATGCAAGGTGCCTTTCGAGGGCGCCAAGAAGCTCCTGACCAAGATCGAGCAGATCTCGCGGCTGCATTAGCGGGAACGGTACGAGCCAACGGCCGACGAGATTGCGGCTATCAAAGCCGCCATGGTCAGCAGGGCGGCCGGCATCGCAACCCACTATGGCCACTGGTACAAGTGCCGCAATGGACACACCGTGTGTTTGGCTGTGGGCACTCCTTCTCAGTCTTCCGTATTCTATGCTGACAGAGCTCAAACAGCTTGCCTCCTAATTCTCTGCACGAGAATAGAGAATCCGGTTGCTGAGCTGTTCCTCGTCCTCCTCCTCATCGTCGTCCTTCTGGTCCACTTGAGCCACGTCCTCCTCCCCCGCCTCCTCCGCTTCGCCTTTGCCACGCAGCCTGGGCAGTGCGCGCCACACGTTATCTCTGCTTAGTGTGGCTTTGTCGAAGTTCCTGCTGGACAGCCACCTGAACGAGACTTTGCGGTATTGCAGAGCGGAGACGCGCTCACCATGGGCGACGAATCGGGCAGTACCTCGTCGAGATCTCTCGTATCCCGCCGCAAACTCGGGATCCGTGATGGCCCCGATGGGAAGCACAATGCCACCCGCGGCAATCGCTGCGGAAACCGGGACGCGGAGCCGTCCCGAGACATCATTGCTTATCTCTTTGCCGATCTCGACAACGGCGTTGACCATGACGTGGTATCCGACGACGAAAAAGAAGTCGCCACAACCATCGCCTTTCCGATCCTCAAACCACAAACGCGTCGCAGGACCTTTTGCCGCTTCTCTGAATCGCAAGGCGGGATCTTTGAGCTGGTAGGTTCTGACGCCGTCGGCGTTGACTGCACACGACAGGTTGGTCTTGCGTGCGACTAACGCCCCGAGAAGGATTGGAAGGCCGGCCGCGAAGTTGTTGCCGGAGCGAGCGTGTTAGTCTCCGTTGTAGTTCAGAAGTGACGACTCGAATATGTCGCTGCCCGATTTATCTCCGATGTTGGCATCATGAAACGGCGACGTTTGGGGGTTGTCGATGTCCACGAGGAACCGACCCAGGCGCATGGACGTGATCGGCAAGAGACCCTAGGGAAGAAGATGATTCTGCGGCGTCTTATTCGCTTTGTTCGTTTAGAGGGCCAGGTTTTCGATGAAGTGTGCTCGAAGCAGCGCTCATCGGAGAGCCTAAACTGGGTTTCGACCCCTTTTATGCCCCTGACCTGTGTACCTGGAGAGCCGTGCCTGGACGGCCGTCCCCGTACGAAGGAAGCGTTTCCCATCAACTTGGTAATTCTTGTTGGGGTTGAAAGCCGCTGCTAGCCGAGCTTCTAGGCTCCCGGCTCTGATGTCCTGAGCGGTTTGTTGAGCCCCCGGATTCCGAGAATTCGCCACCCTCTATGGCTAGGTAAAACATGCGTAAAGGAGGGGTAAAGAAGAGATGTGCTGGGCTTTGTTCGGTGACTGTACCTCACTCCGACTTCAGATGATGTCGTCAGTCAAAATATCAGCGGCATTTGGTCCGTCCCCTCGCCCCAACAATCCTGTCCCATGATACTCGGAGCGGAAGGCAGAATAGCACGCGATCGACACTACTTTCTGCCTTGCACGTCGCCGCGTAGTTCCTTGGACAGACTTGGACGTCTGCCAGAACGGGTACGAGCCAATGACAACGGCAAGCGCAGAACCAACCGCCTTGGCAGTACTATTTAGAGGGTCCTACAGGGTGTATTCCGTATAATATCCTCCGACTCTCCTCGGGGCGACGGGCTTCTCGTCTAGATTCCAAGACTGCCCCTCCCGTGGCTTGCTATCGAATCTGTCAAACAGAACTTGCCATGGCTTCCACGCATATTCGCCAAAGGCTCTGGCATTTGCTGACTTCCCTGTTGCGCCGAGTCGGTAGACTGCTGGCATGCCTCGCGGCGCCGACTTCTGGACTTAGCCAAAGACTCATCGGCATCTTACACCCCCACGCAGCCGGCCAATACCACCAATATCTGGAGACGCGGGAGCTCGCAACTCTGCGGGACGCCATCCAAGCGGCTAGCGTGTCTGCCAACTTGATGCCTCCGCTAAGGAATCACCCTCGCCGGACAGACATTTTGGGGACATACCACGAGCTGCTCGAGGAGCGCTTCCGGCAAACGGTCGCCCAGTGGATATGGTCGGCGCGCTTCTGACCGTGGACCGAGCCTTGGACTTCCTCCTTGACGACAACCCGTACGCAACAGAGGTTGTGAATTTAATGGCCGGAATCTGCCAGGCTTGTCCTTCCCGTCGGACCTGGCAACCAGAAAACCTGCGGCCCGACGATCACGACGAAAGAGACCGCAGAAGGGCGCTGATCCTCTTTGTGAGCGACATGTTCTTCAGCCGATTCGAGAGACACCGAGTCCACGATGACTCCGAGCAGAGCTGCCGGATCCTGCGGAGGGCCTTGAAGCATGCCCCTGATAACACCGAGGGGGTTCCTTTTCGGTGTTACCAGCTAGCCTTTTGCCTTCGGGAGATTTATAATCAGAACTAAGATACGGACCTCCTTACCGAGTCGATAGGAATCTACCAGCGGAGTCTTTTTGTGATCCCGGACGGCGATGCTAGGTGGCGGGGTGTTGTGCTGGAAAATCAGGCCAACGCGCTGCAGAGCCGAGTAAAACGGAATAACAACATTGAGGATTTGGACGCCGCCGTCCGCCTCTCGTTCGACGCAGTCGCCGCGGCCACCGACCCGGACATAAAGGCCCAATACTTGGTCAATCCGGGGTGCCGACCGGAGGAACGCTTTGATCGGCTGCACAGAGTCGATGACCTGCGTGACGCCATTCGAATGTCCAGGTCCGCTTTGCCAAAACCCCCCGGGTCCTGCAAGCCTGTTCATAAACTGCATAAGCACAACATTGGCGTCCAACTCTTGAAACTCCATACCGTCGATAAGCAAGATGCCACGTTGTCCGAGGAAGGGTTCTCACTCCTTCGCGAAGCCGTCGAGACGATGGACCCCCCTGGTGACGTGCCCGCCCACTGGCACAACAGCCTCGCCTCTGCCTACCGGTCTCGCCATTGGCGAAACAGAGACAACAGCCTGGATGTCCTAAACGCGGCACTCGACCACCAGGTCCAGGCAATGGAGCGGCTGCCGCGGCGCCACCCAAACTGGCCGGGCTATGCGGACAACATGTTCTGGCTGCGAGCAGAGCGGACCCGCAACCAAGACGACCTGCAGGCCGCGCTCTCCTTTGTCCGCGATGCAGCAGCATCGGTACCCGAGCACCATGTCCACCGGTCCAGCATCATGTTCAGTTTTGCTCGCCTGTGCACGCTTTACCATATGTGTGCCGTAAAGGGCTGAGACATAGCAGTCTCGAAGTGGTGTGTTCTTGACTACTCTAGACGTGCAGAATCTGCATCTCTGGTGGAGGGCTAAATAGGCCCGTGCATAGGGCACGAGCCAACCTATCACACCATACCTTCGCATTTGGCGGCACCATCCAAGTCTGGCTCGACGACGCTCGTTGGAACCCGCCCTGGGAGGATCTGTCCATCAACCTTTACCTGGAATCCCTGAACGACCCGCTTGGCGACCCCGTGAGTCGCATGGTGGCCGCCTCACAGCTGATTGTGCTTTTTCGGGATCGCGGTGAATACGCCCGGGGAGTCGGGTAGGCGAGCGGGTGCTGGCATTCTCGCAGAATTAACACTCACCCGTTGGACAGAGACGACCAGCAACGGCCGACGGCGGGCTTTTGCGACTTTACCGTTGGGACTTGCGCCCTGTCCATCCAGGCAGGGGATAACCCGACCCTAGCCCTGGAACTTCTGGAGCTGGGTCGGGGCCTCATCCTGGGGCTTTTGATCGAGGACCGAAGCGACATCTCGGGCGTTGCGGAAACCTATCCGGAAGCCGCCCGTTTCGAAAAACTCCGCGACACGATCAGCCGGCCGGTAGATGCCGGAGTGGGCGTGCAATTGCGGCAAGCCCTCGTCCGCCAGCGAGGCGACCAAGTCAAGGGGTTTGACGAGTTGCTATTCGAAATCCGCGGGCTGCCTGGCCAGGCGCGCTTCCTCCAAGGCCTGACGGCAGAAGAGCTCAAGTCCCGTGCTGCCGACGGCTCCATTGTCGTGGTTAACGTCGCCAGCCAGAGAAGCGATGCTATCCTGGTGACTGCATCGAGCATCGAGCTCCTCCACCTCCCAGGGCTGCGAACGGGGGAAGTCCAAGCGTGGCTGGGCAAGAAGCCAACGTGGTTTGGTAGCAGGAGTGAATTCGGGCCCAAGAGCGAGCTGTGCCGCAATACCCGCGCTGGCCGCGGACGGCCGCGTGGAGCCCATCCCGAGCGCTCTTCACCTCTTGGACAAGCCCCTGCCGGCCGAGCCGACCCGGGTCTGGTGGATAGGCGCCGGACTCGCCGCTCCCCCGCCCTTCCACGCGGCGGGAGACCACCGCGAGGCGTCCACGGCCAACGCCTACACCCACATCAACCACCACTGCGACCACACCTACAAGTTTGGACCCTTTGCTCCACCAGCACTCTGCCCCCCAGCCCCTCGGCTTCGAACCTAAGCCACCCAAGAGCTCGGTGGCAGGGGCCGTCAAGGGCAGGCGAAGAGATCCGTGGCGCCGGCGCCCAAGGCCGGTTTGGTGGCCAAAGTTGGAGAGTTTCACAAGAGGCATGGCACCGTTGGGTGGGGGTAATTAGGGAGGAGGCGAATTCTACGCATTAGAACTTGTTACTTGCTGTCTGCTCTAATACTAGGTGAATACACAGTCTTATCCCGGTGCTTTTCTTGCCCGTACCCGGAGATGGTCGGAACAAACTGTGAATCACTGCTGGTCCCCGGCTCCGGCCACGGCAGCGCATGGAGGCCAAGGTGGGACCGTGTTTTCTAACATTCTCTACTGAGAGACGTTGGTAATCTCCGGGTCCTCAATCTGCAATGGCTGCCGGCAAATGGCAGAGAGAATGATCAGCGGACCGAGTCCCACAGGGGGTGATCGAATTGCCCTTCCCGTCAGGGCGAGAGCTGCCAAAAGGACGCCACGATCCAAGGCTCCGAGAATGCCACCGACAAAAGACATGGTTTGCGCCATAATGGGCGTGTTGCCCATCAGAAAAGTGACTTGTCTGCTCCTCATCACCTTGTCAAAGTTCTCAACATCTTCGAACCAGGGGTGGTCCAGGAACTCGAGAAAACCGTCCAGCATATCGCCCTCAGACGCGGCTCGGTCACCCACGCAGAGTCGGCCAAAGTAGGCGACGGCATCCCCCATGCTAGTCTTCCACAGAACCTGTACCAACCCCAGGATGAGTCCCGCCGCTGCCACAACCAGACGCCCCTCGCCCATCCACACGAGGACCCGGAATGCCTCGCGGTACATGATGCTCGTGTGAGCAGACTGCGACGCCCGCTCATGTCGGTCCGTATCGTCGGCGCAAATGGGCTGAATCCAAACCACTCTTTTCCTGAGCATGCGCCCCAGGCGGCGGAGGAGCGCATCAACCTGCTCGTCGACGAGCCCCCTTTTACCGTTCAGGATTATAGGACACACGGCGCCGGGTTGCGCAGATTTGCAGAAGGAGACGGCTTCGAACGGTGGTAGGTTGTCGATGTTGTAGGTGACCAATCTGGCCCGAGGAAGTGAAAAAGGTATGGCTCTTTTAATCTCCAAAAGTCGAACTTGTTTGGCAGGGTCGATGGGCGAGTATTCAAAAGCAGGGAGCTCAGAGTACGGCGTTTTGCCGAGGGCTCTTTGCAGAATCCCGCTCTTTGCCACCGAGCGCTCAAGCCAACCGCACACAGATGCGGCCCAAGCCATGATCCGGGCCGGAAGAGTAACGACAGCCAGACCGACAGCCGGACCGACAGATGCGGCGAGGAACCACAGGAACCCACCGAGAAGCTCGGCAGCTCCTTCAAACACAGCCATCGACACCAGAACAACCACGAAAAGGACGATGTGGCGCCAGGCAAAGGAGATCGCCATCAAGACGAGCGAGACAGCAATGTCGAGCAGGCGGAGGGCGGTGAGTGTTCCGACGTATGAGAACAGGGCGACAATGGCCTTGTCCAGGTCTGGCGGGCTTCTCATCACCTCGGCTTGGTCGTGGGGGTCAATGCCGAACGTGCCCACCACTAACAGGCCGAGCAGGTAGGTAGAATGGACGGGTCGCATAAAGCTGAATGCCACCACGGACCAGATGTATCCCGCCCGCCAAACAAACCGCATCAGCAGGGCATGGAGGATCGACACCCAGCAATTGCGCACAATGGTGTTGAGGTTGAATGAGCCAGGGGTTTGGTGGTAGAAGAGCACTCTCTCCATTGTTGTCGATCGAAATCCCAATTCTCGAACGGCCGAATCGACTTCTGATAGGGGAATGAGCGGTCGCGAGCGGCGATGGAGGATGGAGTTGGGTTCCTCGCAAGGCGTGCAGCGCCGTGGCAAGGGGGACCTTTTGAAAGGGACCAGGCCCCCGATGAGGCTTCAGACCCTTTTCCAGGCAAACGCCGCCGAGAGAGAGGGGTTGCTTCAGCCGCTCAGCCCCGAGCGCCTCGCAATCTCTTTCAAGGCATTCACCGACCGGGGTTCCCGCAGAGCCTTGTCTCTGGTCTCAGAAGGAGATTCTTCGGGAAGACAGGTGTCGTCGGCCAAACCTTCGAATCTAGGACTCCGCGACCCACACCCTGTTCTGTTCTTTTGGTCCCACGATCTTGGGTTCACCACCAAAGCCGCAAGCCGCCTCAAACCGCCAAGATGGCTGAGGATCCGATCGAAAACGCTTCCTACCAGCTGCTTGTTGGCGGCCTTCGGCTCCTTGCGTGGTGCTTGGGGTTGCTGCTGCCTGTGCTGAGCGGAGTTTTCATCGCCATGCTCGTCCTCTGTAGGGCCACCTACAACATTGCCTATCAGCTCTCGTTCCGCTGGAACCGCGACCCGACCGCCGGCGACCCCATGGATGACTACCTCCCACGCGCCAAAGGGGATCTTCCGCAAGAGGCCTACACATACGTCCCGCTCCCTAGTGAGCGGCACATTCGGATCCTGCAGCTCAAGCAGCCAAGCGTCTTGGGCTTGCGAGGCAGCGTCATCGAATGCGATCTGCTCCTTGTTCCACTAGACAAGCCGGCTCTCATCTCTTCGTACCGGGCGATTTCTTACAGCTGGGACGGCCAGGAGTTCGACCGCTACATTCTGTGCGGCGGCAAGAAGCTGGCAATCACGAAAAACTGCGAGGATATACTACGCCACATGTTGAGGCATGCCCGACTCTTCATTTGGATCGACGCCATTTGCATCGACCAGGGGTCCCGCGAAGAGAAAGCTATCCAGGTTCCACTGATGACGGAGATTTACGGGCGCGCACACCTGGTAAACGTCTGGCTCGGCCTCCCCGCCGAGGGAACCGGGCTCGTCTTCAGCTACGCGTGGCTGTTTTGGTGCTGCTGTTGCTTCCCCGAACCAGCAAGCACTTGGCTGACAAGACGCCTTCATGGCATCGTCGAAGGTGAGCATTCCGACTTGTGCTCGGAGCCGTAGTACGGGGAAACAAGCTAACGATGCATAAAAGCCCGGGGCCACATACCCTACTTCCTTGGCATGTTGCGTCGCAGCTGGTGGCGACGTGTCTGGACCATCCAGGAGTCCGTCCTCGCCCCCGAATCATCGTGGTCCTCCATGTGCCCCCTGCTCGTCAACTGCGGTAGGTTCGAGATGCCGATGGACTGCCTGGCCGTCGCCCTCTTCAGCTTCTCCTGCTTTCACAAGATCTACCAGGAGGATACGTACATCTACAACCACACGACCTGGGCGTATCTGGTGACATGCCATCTCAACCGCAGGACGTTCTCCCCTTCTGGAACCCCGCTCGATCTGCTCCTGTTTCGCTGCCGCGCCTGCCACGTCACCGAACCAAAGGACCGGATTTACGGGCTATACGGCGTCCTGGAGCGGCTCGGCATCAGGTTATCCGAGGTCGACTATAGCAAAACCAAGGAACAGGTCTACCTGGAATTTACCAGGGAAGCCTGCCAAGCAACAAACTCGCTGAGCCTTTTAAATCTCGTCACGAGAAGCAACAACACCACAACATCGTCAATGATCCCGAGACAACCAAGTTGGGTTCCCGAGTACGGAGGCACTTTTCGGATGGGAGACAACTGGGCCCCGAGCGGCCTGAGAGCTTCGTCCGGCTCGGTGCCGGATTTCCACTTCAGCGCCGACGGCCGTGTGCTGCAAACGGTCGGCGTCCTCGTCGACACGATCAAGGAGCAAACTACGCACGCCATCTGGCAGCCCTCGGGAGATCCAGCCCTCGTCGAGGACGGCGACCTCGTCAATCTCGAGTGGGGGTTTGACGAAACCGTCCGGGCCTACCGGGAATGGCATGCACTCATTGAAAAGCACACCGGTTCGCTGCGGGCGACGTATGGCTCGTACGAAGGCGTGGTGGACGCCCTGGAAAAGGTCCTCACCCTCCGCCCGCAATCGTGCTATCCGCCCGGCGCCATGCTTGCGTGGATGTACCTGGTAGACAAGAGGCAGGATCGATCCCGCGCCTTCATAGAAGCAAACTGGAGGCTCGAGCGTCGGAAGGATCTCAAAGAGCATCGGCACAACGCTTGGTTCGGCGTCATGATGATGAGGCGCCCGTTCGAGGAGGAGTGGCAGACGCTATGTGCGCTAAAGATGTGCCCCAAGACGGCCGCGTTGAATCACGCCATATGGATGCTCAATGCCTATCGGCTGCTCTTTGTCACCGAGCACGGATTCTTGGGCTCTGCAAACATGTCAATGCGGGAGGGGGACGCTATTTTCTTACTCAGCGGCGTTGATCGGCCAATGATCCTGAGACCACAAGGGAAGGGTTCAAACTCATGGACTATGCTGGGCCCGGCCTATATTGGTGGCATGATGGAGGGGCAGCTTTGGGATTCCCGAAATCTCCAACTTGTATCTATTGTTTAGTTTTCTTCTTGCCCCCGTAGTATTCGATCCGGGGCCTGAGGGTGAATCCGCGAAGCTGGGCAGATCAGACGCAGCTTGCCGGCAGGCTAACTCCCTCTCGTGTGTCAAAGTCGCAGAGTTCCCTGATCTCCTCAAGTCAGTCCACGCCGCCGTCACATGCTGTGGGATACCACGTAACCAAGCGGCTTCCTTTCTCGGGACAGCCCGCCTTGCCCTGGGTTTTCCGACCTTCCCCTCCACGAACTCCAAGAACCACCACCAACAATACCATCACGGTTTTGGCTATTCCCCACCACACTCCAAGCGTCTATTTCACCAATGGGTGAACACTATTTATATGCCTAAATTCCTGCGAGGATAAGTTCCTCAGCCCCTCAATATCAACCCAACTCTTCCGACGAAGTCGAGGACGAACAGCTCCTTATTGAGCCCCCGATCAGGCCGAGTTGATCAAGGCCTTCCGCCGAGATGCGCGCCGCCGCGAGACCGACGAGGAGAAGTTTCCGGCTATACGCTGAGGCGCGAGGCCGACTCCGGCAGCAGTACACCCAAGTCGGGCCGTCGTCCGCAACGCCCCCTCTACCTCTGGCTCGTCATCACCATCGCCGCCCTCGGCTCAACCTACGCCACCGCCTGGGGCGTCTTCAACACAATCCGCTGGGGCCTGGTCATGGTGCCCGTGCAGGTGCTCGAGGCCACGAGTCTCGCCTTCGTGGGCCGTCTCTAGGGCGCATGGCGGCGCGAGATCGGAACGAACACGCTCAAGCCCGGCCGCGTTCCAGGTTTTTGGCTGTGTCTATATTTGAGAGTGGGCCTAATTTTTTTTTTAGGAGAAGGAGGACATCGGCCAGCTCTATCAGCCCAATGTCAATGATGTTTTTGTGGCTCCTTGTAAGCCTGTATGCCAGGTCCCGGTTGCGCGTCGTGATGACGATGGATCCGTTCCGACTCTGTGGGAGGTAGCTCGCCAACAGCTTCCTTTTGCGGGCCGTCGTTCGCTCTATAGAATGCGTTTCCGTCGTCGGGGGTGTCAATGATGATGGCCCATCGGCCGTTCCGTTCGTTGGACGACCAGCTGTAAACAAGCTGTGGTATGTCGGCCTTGGGCTGGTTCCGACCGGGCAGCTTGACGGTGTCGGTAATGGTCGGGAAGCCTTATTCGACGCGGGCCTGCGTGCCAGCATGAATCCAAAAAGATCCATCTTTCGGCTGCCTCATCGGCGGTTTGGTGAACGAACTCGATGGCCAGTTGCGATTCGCTGCCGCTGTTGGCGTTTTATTCAGGGCATGTCTCAGAACGACACGTACTCAATGCCTCCCAGGCCCACCAGAGCCACACGGCCGGCCGGTTCGGAACATCGCTGGCGAAGTTGATCGAGAATGTCTCCGCGGTCGACGAAATCGGGGTCGCGGGAGAAGGGGATGGTCGCCAATGGCCGCGGCGGGGGTTTCCGGTCGTTCTGATGCAGGCGTCGGCGTGGCTCAGGCAGCACGAATCGTGCCAACTTACCCGGCGGGAGGTGGGACTTCACGCTGATCCCTCCCTCCCTACATTGCCCCCAAAAATAATTAGCATATTACCACCCATAGGCGGGAAGCCTGGACAGCTGGCCTTAAACCTTTGAATTAAACTGCTAGGAAAACTTACGTAGGGGACCATCCTTTCAATGCTTTCATTCTATACCCTAGCCCGGCGCTCTTTCTCCTCAAAATCCCATCGGCCTTCGATGGCAGGGGTCGCGTCGGAAACCCGGTCTCTGAGCATGGTAGATACAATGCGGTAGCCGGGGGCGTTGACGCTCTCGTATTCGCACACGCCCCGGCGGGTGGCCTCGACGCCGTAGTACGCGACGCCCGGAAGCCGGGGGCATGCCGAGCTCGCGTCGGCGACCACGACCTTGTAGTGGCCCTTGATATCGGTCTTGTGGTTCTCGTGGGCCATGTGGATTTCGAAGCGCTGGTGGGTAGACGTCCAGGAAGTGGCTGTTAATGTTCTGCAACGTCTCCTTGTCCGCTTAAGGGTGCGGAGCAGGACCGGCTCGGTGTCGGGGAAGCGCTTGGGCACGATGGCACCCGACATGGCCTGCAGGACGGTGCCCCAGGTGGCCAGGTCGGAGCCGGTGTGCGGGGTGCCGAGGAAAGATGATGCCGTAGGTAGACACGTAAATGGACCCAGGGGCTCGTGGTCTATGCTGCGAACGTCGTTGGAGTAAAGCAGAGCGCGCTTGACCAGAATACCACCGAGACTATGGGCGACCCAAATAATAGGACTACGTGTGGCTCCCTCGCTCCTGCGATAGTTGCTAAGGATCGCAACGAGCGTCTGCGCATGTTCATGGATGGAATTGCTGCTGGCACTCCTATAAGCGACGCAGTACGTGATTCGATTAGCAAGGTTGTTCAGTTTCGGTGTTCAGGGGTAGGGCGTACTTAGCAATATACATACCATCCTTTGCGACTCAAATAACCGTCCGCATTGTAGCCGTACACCAAGATGTTGGCATGCTGCTGTTTCGGCGGGGCTGGAAGAAGGCCGGTGGGTCAGAAAACCCCATTTCCCTCGACCGTCCATGTGTTCTGCGGGTGACCGTCAAGGCCGTGCACAAGTACGATATCGACATTGGCACCTGGGCCTGTGAAGACCGCAGTGACCTCGTATCGGGAAATCTGCCTATTGATTGTGCCCTGGCGAGGCGTTAGCATCTGAGGACACACTACGAATAACAGCCTGAAATAACATTTGGCGGAAGCCGTTCTTGGGCAGGCACATCGCCGGACTGCATCAGCCCGCTTCGACTTAAGCTAACGGACGTGCTAGCGGTCCGACCACTTCCTAGGGCATGACGAACATACCGGATTCGGGGGAAGGTGAACCCAAAAAAAAGGGGGGGGGAAAGGAAAAAGCAGATCATGTTTGTGGAATGCGGGAAAATCGAAGCTGCTGGTATTCTTTTCCGGTCCTCAAGACACTGTCTGCGATACAAACGAGCGAAGGTGGAAGTAGAGGAGTTCGTAGCAAACGAAAGTAAAAGAACAAAGAATAACGTGGTTCACAAGTAAGTGGCGCACACAAGTAAGTGGCGCACCCACACCGACCTCCGGTCAATCGACGACACCTTCCCCCCGAAAAATTTTCCTGTCGGACCCACTGTTAGTGGCCGCTAAGGAATCCCGGCCATTTTGGTAGTGGTGCCACCAAAAATGAGCCGGCAGCACAACAGGGTCTAACAGGCCATTTGGCTCTGTCTGACCCGCGTTCTCGACTCCTTTCAACAACGACGTCGGCAACGCAACTGGGCCAAAAGAGCAGAGAATGGCTGGCAAAGGTATGCGGGTGCCTATTGCTAGTCGAGGGGAAGGCCTGCACCCTATCGCCCAGGGCGCGCTTCGCGCGCGCCGAAACCTTCGACAATCGGGTGCTCCAACCTCCGCGCATCACCAGACCGCCCTTCGACTTCCTTTTCGCTTTCGCCTCGCGCACCGAGCCGAACGATTCGAACGCACAAGAAGACTGCAGGCCGGAAAGCAGTTAGAACACATTGGACGAATAGCCGGCCCGGCCGCCGCCGTCCCCCGCCACACAC